>JALDNG010001210.1:0-66206 GCA_024349245.1 Neodontobutis hainanensis
TTAAACGAGTTCAAAGTGGCAATAGGCGCCTTTGAAACTTTTTCATAAATTCTCACCCAAAACATCTGCATTCATTTCAGTTATCAGATCTGAATTTGAGTTTTTATCCTGACCGATACAGAGAGATTCGGCAAAACTTCACCGAGATTCGATACAGAGAAGTAAATAACCCTGGGAACTTTAAATGGTGTAATCTAATACGTGTAAGCTTAAATCAAAAATTAATTATTTCATATTCTTTTCAGAGTTCGGCTTTTTACAAACTTATTTTAAGCAAAAATATTTTTCATTCTATTATTTCAACTATCTCTATAAAATAGTTCTGCAAGTATTTTAATATTACATTTTTATTTCTTATAAACTAGGGAATATCAAAGAAATTATACAAATCAACTCAATTTTTATTAAATAGTATTTCAATCCAGATGATGAGTGATTTTGAAATTGTTATCATCTCATTTGATATCTTAGCGATGGTTAATTGGAGCATAGATTTCTTTAAAATTTATATTCATGTTTTATAACTGTAAATGCACGGTCAACATTCCATTCTGCGGGGGTTCAAAAATATAAAAAAAATTTAATTCTCCTTGTTGCACATTTCAGTGATTATTCGGTAATGATGCAAATTAAAATGTTTTAGGGTAAAACTACTTATTTTATTTGGCAGATTTATATTTTAACGCAGAAGCATTTTGATATTTGATAAAAAATTGTATTGGCGAATAAAATGTTCGTATGATCTCCTGAATCACGCAATTCATGAGATTTTTATTGAGCGTATCATGGGTGTATACTGGTCGTTTTTCATTCGAAGCAAGTCTTAACCTAAATATGGCACAATCAATACTCGGAATAGCTAAGATATTAGGAAAAAGAGCACTTGGTAACTGGCTTAATTATAACGTAAAATAGATTTTGCCCACTTTTCGAGGCTGATAGTATGGTACCTCAAATGCACTAAAGATTACACGAAAACTGCTTATGAACTGAAATCGAAATCATTCAAGAGCTTCGATGACGTGAAGGTCGATGGAAAATCCTTTATGGTTCTTGGTGCCACTGGACTGATGGGCACCGTAGTTTGTTCCCATTTGGTCCGCAGAGAAGGAATAACGTTACACGCGTTTTATAACAACTCGGAAAGAGGACAACAACTATGTGATAAACTGAAACCAATAACGAACACGAAATCGAAAGTTATTCCTCATCAGTTAGATTTTACTCAACCTGAACTGGATTTAATAAATTTATAAATGATTTTATTAGCGCAAAAGAACCTCTTCACGTCTTAGTAAAGCCTCTTTTGATTTTAGATAAATTGCGCGATGCTTTTTGGGAGCGAACGCGTCCAAGATTCACATGGAACAGACACAAGTTTTTTGATCAACGTTCTAAGCCCGTTTTTATTCTTAACGAAGTTTGCAGAGTATATGTCGGCAACGCCTGATCAAACTTTTAAAAAACGCATAATTTATTGCGCTTGTGCAAATATACTAACAGTAAACTTGCAGTTTTACGACATTGAGCTCAAGGGGTTAGGCTTTAAACCATATTATTTTTTTTCACATGAGAAAAAACAAAATGCATCACTGGTCACGCATTTCGCCAAGAAATTTCCCGCAATACTGATTTCGAATGTAATTCCGGGTTCGAAAATTTTTATAACTAAGGTTGGGTCGATACAACAGGAGCTACACAAAGCTTGCCAGAAACAGTTACTTTTATACGTAGGGATCTACGTACTGTTGAACAAGGTGTAGACACCATTCTTTGGCTGGCTATCTCGAACGAGTGTACAGCCTACAAAACCGGGGAATGTTTCTTGGATCGCTGTGTTTATAAAAGTTCATACCCAAATATTCCAAACGTGTTTAAAGCTTCTGCCGAATTTATTTACTTAGAAAACTTTGCCCATGTTCTTGCAAAATATAAACTAAAAATGAGTTCCAGGTGACTCAAAACCAATTCCTGGTATTCCCGAAAGAAGAAGGCCAAAACCAATTCCTGGTGTCCCCCCGAAAGAAGAAGAGCCAAAACCAATCCCTGGTATTCCCCCGAAAGAAGAAGGGCCAAAACCAATTCCTGGTGTCCTCCCAAAAGAAGAAGTGCCAAAACCAGCCACCTCCGAGCCTGAAGGCCAACATTAAAGAGAGAACATTTCTTCCACGATTATTTACAACGAGCCAATTTTAAAAGTTACACAAAATAAATTTTATTCGTTTTTTGTCTTTTTTAATCGCTTTCAACTGAATTTATATCCTTTTTTTGAATCGTTTTATTTCTCCTCCAAAAAAACAAAACTATGCACAAAATGGACAAAAGTCCTAAAATCCCAATCACTATTCCGGCGAATAAAGGCGAGGTGAGAAGATTCTATTGTTAAATCTATCCAACTTTCCTCAATATTCCAGTATCTTTGGTATCTAGGAACTTCCCGCTCTTATTGCTCTTCTCAGAATCAGATAATTTAAGGATTTGCTGTCTTTTTTCGATCTCATCTTTGATCCGTGAATTCTTATCCTGTGTTCGGTGGATCTCTTTCAACTCTTCCTTGATGATCTCGTCAACGATAGAATTCTGAGATATTTTCTCACTGAGTGTGCGGTCGAGAATAACGTTAGGCGACATCTATTTAAATTCACAGGATACCGAAGGATTCAAAATATTTGCACTCATAACCGTGTCCCGTTTACTTTCACGATTTTCTTCCATTTTGCTCACAGAGGCGAAGTAAAATGTGGCTGGGTTTGAATGATTGAGAGAATTTTCCTCAGTCATATTCTCTTTAATCTGAACACATAGCTTCTCATTCATCGAGCAGCTCACCAGGTAGCACCCCTCCCGATTCGTCACGAAAACAACAGCGTCACAGCCAACTTTTTCGCAACACATGAGAGCACAAACCTACACTAAATACGGCATAAACCTCAACATCTTGTGTTTTCCCTAAATACTTAGTGAAGTTATTGTCGTGAAAATTCATTTCCATGCTCGTAGAGTACAGATTTCCAAGTTGACAATTCGACAGTTTTGATTGATCATCTGCGAAAGATGTCCACCATTTTCCTGCATTTTGTTCAATACATTTTACGCCACAAAATAATATGAATGAACTAATAATAAAAATCATTGAAAGATGTTAATTGATAAAACACCTGTAAGAAAACCGAGGCAATTCAATACACGTAACCATGTATAAATTAATTTTACTTAAATTTAATTTAAAAATAATTGCCAAACTAATTTTTTTCACTGATAGATTTATTAAAATTTAACTTGGTCACATAAATTTTCCTTTTCTATAAAAAAATATTGGATCAATTTTGTTAAAATTAGAACGATTTTTTTAAATCTTTCTTCAACATTTTTAAATAAAATTATATAAATACAATATTTTTAACTTAACTCGACTCTTATATTTTTCGCATAATTAACAGGTTTGGTGGATTATATTTATTAAATGTTATTTTATAACATTTAAAAAATTGTTAATAAGTTTAACTCGAAATAATACAATTTTAATTGTGGAAGTGATTTTATGAAAACTGTAAAATCGAATCGCATCACATTTCATTTTGTGTAACTTTAGTTCGTTGAACATGGATGAGTTAAACCTATCAGGGCATTTTTGGAAGGAAATTTTAGTTTATTTTGTTACCTTCGGTGCAGCTCTACATTATAGGTTTTACTGTTCTACGATCAACTACCTTTCGGGACCATTGTTCTTGGGTAAACACTAGGTGCTAGGCAGTGTATAACTCTCACTCACTTAAAAAATCACCGTCTCTCCAGCTCACGAAGTAAACTTTCCTCTAAGGCATTGGTAATTTGGGAAGTAACGACCTATCCGTTTCTAGTTATCATTTGGTATCATCGATGGATTGAGTAATTTATAAATTAAATTAAAGTTAAACCAGGAATATTTTGTGTAGAATTTCATTTCTACCCAAAGTGGTTCCATACCAGAACCTCAGAGTTCTCAAAATAGTAGATCTGTAAACTGAAATCTACAAAAGCTCGAAGATTTAAGTCAGTCTACTGAACAAAATAGTAATCTTCTCAAAAAATCAATTTATAAAATGGCCAGTATCATAACTACGTTTCGTTCAAGTATTTAAGATCCACCGGTTAATAATGATTGTAAACCATCAGCTAGAGGATCATAATAAAACGCATGCAGAAGTGGAGACTGCGCAAAAATATTTAGATTCACAAAAGAACTCCAAAAATAAAAATAAAATTCATCATTAAAAAAGTTTATATTCTTTCAAACTGCGAAAACTCTGTCTTTCTTGATGGCAATATGTCGATATCAACAAATATGGGGATGTGAGCTTTCACAAAGGTGAATATTTCGAAATTTAAAGATGATCAGAAATTTTTCATCAGCAACTAATTCTGAAGTCTGACTTGAACATTAGCGAAAAAATAGTAGTGTTTCGTTAACTGCCTTTCGCAATTAAGTAATAGTGAACTGAATCTTAATCTATAAGAGAAAAAAATTATGAATTACTTAGTTTATTTAATTTCAGCTAATTTTCTATTTAATGATGCAACATGTAGCAGTTACCTGTTTTAAATGAGCGTAGTTCAGAAAAATTAGGAAATATACAATGATAAAATTCTTATAAAATAGATGACAAATATTCTGTAATTTCCTTCATGTACGTGAAGCCTGATATTAACGATTTTAAATGGTATTCGCTTTAGAAAAAGTATAAAAACGAACCTGCGTACATCTTGCTTTGTTTTTATGGAGATTAACGAGTTATGATAACTTCAAAGAGAGCTATTCATATAATTTTCAATTTTGCCTAATGGCTTAGAGTAGCTTTGGTAAGAAATCATAATAAATTTAACGATTTAAAAATTTTAATGTTGTCGTTTATGGCACTCTCCTCGTTTTGGGTAACGATCTTGACAGACCTTTGTCTTATATTTAACAGGTTCCCTCGTTTCTCGCCTTCCAAACAAATAAAAAATAATGTCAGATTTTACATATTTTTAAATGGCTTTATAACATCGCTAGTTCGTCTTGTTAGAGATGTATTTATCTTTTTCCTTCGAAGGTTAAAATCGGGCATAAATTTAATGAAAAGTTAACGTTAGGTTTTACCAGACATCTTAGGTACGTGGTGATGTAGACATATCAACTCTTCCATGAGAGTAAGTACACAGACGGAAAGGTGTTCAAAGTTTTGGTAGTATCCATTAAAATCTATGCCCGTTTCGGCTATTTATGTTATATAAGCCACATTGGAAGAAAGCTGAAATATAAGAAATAAAATGACTCAGCAGTATTTTGAGGATAACTTGTGAATTCTGTTTTTTGAGATAAATTAAGTTAGATGAATTAATTCATTTTACTGGACTTTAAAAGATGGGGTAAAAGAAAAAAACAGTTAAATTATAAGTTTATTGTTATTTTACTTTTATTTCTGTGAATCAGTTGTGATATTTTTTTTTTGAGAATAAGATATCGAATGATCAAAAATTAGATTAAAATTAAAATGTTCAGATGTATAATTAAGGAAAAATTTCGTTAAAGTTCGTCGAGTTCTCTTGCCATTGTATATCTTTGTTGATTAGGGGCGAGACTTTTGAAAATACTCTTGGCACCATCCTCATTCAGCATCTCGTCCAACTGAGCTGGTGAAGGCTTAGGCTTTTGCGGAATATCTTCAGGCCGAGGAGCTTTATGGCGCTCAATTTTTTTATGAACAGGCTCAGGTTCGTCTAAGATATTTAAATCATCGAAATTGATTTGAATACGCCCGAAAAAGATTTCTTGAATCTTGCGAACCATCAAAGTTCGTTTTAATTTCGATTCTTCAAGGAATTTAGCAAATTCAACTCGGTCGCTAAATTCTAAAACATGAAAAACTTGATTTTAGAAAAATCTTCAAGCTGGTACATGCTTTGAAAATCGTCGACCGCAACCACGGGGGTATCGGTCACTTGTTTATTTAACCTTCGAAGCGCACTATCGAAAGTTGAAGCTTGGGCATAAAGAGGCTTAAATTTTCCTATTATTATAAGGGTGGATTTAATACCAGTCAAAGGTCTGGCATCGATTTAAGAGCGTCTGAGAACACCTTCCTTGAAGGGTCCTCACTGTTTGAGTAGAAGAGTAATAAAAGAGGGATTCCATCACTGGTCATTGCTTCTGCGTTTTTGAAAGTAATTTCTGAAATCAGTGGACGACACAGTTCATGAACCCAACTTTCGAATTCTGGGCTGTCCAAAGAACCAAGAAAAACGACAGGCTTATCTAACTCCTTAAATTAATACGAATGCAGCTTAAACTAAAAATATAGAAAGTTTTGATAAACTTAATGATAGAAAGGATGTCGTGGCAGCAAAACTATTCCGAATTTTGTGTCGGAGTGTTATGAATTTAAGAAATGATAAATTAGCTATCTTAAGTGGTAAAAACAAAAAATCGTTCCGAAGTAATATTTTGCAGAATTTATCAACTGCGTTTGCGGGATGTTGAATTCAAACATACTCTTATATGAAAAAGAAAGTTGTAAAAACTCAATTTTTGTTTTTGATCATCTGTGAAAGGAATAAATGACGTTGAATATGTTAAAATAGTATCTTAATAAACTTACTGTGGCTGAAATGAACGAAATTTTTGGAATATTTTTTTGACTAATGATTATAATCTTTATAACTCGAAAATTACGTAAGAGTTGCACTCATCGACAAATTGCATGGAAACCTATGTATAGATCGGTAAAACTACATTCGTAAACCTAATATATTCTTTCGATTCTCTGTCCACAAGGTGAGCAATCAGATAATTTTTCTAAATTAGGAAAGTTTATTACAGATTTATCTGCTTGGCTTTCATTTTCCAGGGAGAACGGTTCGGACCTGATATCATTCAGCACGAATTTGATAATTTCCTCGTACTTCCTCGGACCATGATAATCTTTTTTATGCTAAAAGTTATGAGTAGAAAAAGTAAAAATAATGTAAAATAGTGAAACAAACGATGCAAAAAATCAATTAAAACGGGATATTTTAACAATTATAAAAAACGAGTTATAATAATTTAAATATTAATCACAACACTATAACTTATGATTAAATTTCATAAATAGTTGAATGAGAATGAATCTCAAAAAGCATATGGTATAGTTGATTTAAATTTATCAAATATGAAGTAAAGATGAAAGAAATTATTTAAAAAAGGTTTAACTCAACTGTAATTACTTCATTAGAGTAAAGGTGGTCAAAAATAACTTTTAACAAAAAGGAAAAATATGAGACTTCACTAAAAAATTGTGAATACGTTAATTTTTATTTAACACAAATCTAATTGCCGGTATTGATTTCTTGTTTAGAAGTCTTTGTATCGACAAAAAATTGAAATTTATGATTTCAAAATTGGAAATTCCATAACGAAAACAAGTAAAACTAAAACAAAATTAACAAAAAAGGAAAGACGAAAAAATGAGAATTCATAAAGGCGATAAAAATAGAGGTCGATAGAAACAAGCTCAGATAGTCAATCAGGCAATTAAACCAAGACAATGGAATATTTTTAGATATCACCACCTCATAGATTTGTTTATGAAATAAATTAATTAATTTAAAGTAGTTTTTTGGTTTACTTAAAAATAATTTAATTCTTCAAAGTTTAATGTTGTTGAAAAAATCCATAATAATAATGAGTTGTTGTTCTTGAAGGAAACGAATATATGATTTGCAAAATTTACAAAATCATTGGAAGATGATATCATAGACAATTTGAAAAACAAAATACTCAAATTAACTAAGTATAAAATAAATTATAGCATGGATAAAAATAGAGATTGATGTCATGGTTCATTAAATTCCACAATTTACATGCGCGTACGTTGAAGATTAAAACGATCATTTGAATTGCAGATTTAGATTTAACCAAGTAGAAAAATTAGTAAAACAGGACAATTTTAAGAAACAAAACGTACATATTCTTGTTAAAATTACATTAAAATCGATTCGATACAGTTTTAAGAAACAATTACTTGGAAATATCGAGAAATTATTCAACTCAAATCAAAAGAATAATTTTGTGTGAAAAGGACTGAGGGTGGGGATAAGTTTGCGACATAAAATAATGGCTCGATAAAATAACGCATGACAAAAATATCTGAAAACTATAAATATAACTTCTTTAATATACTCAGTCAAGACATTTTAATAAGTTAACAAAATCAGCATGACGGTATAAATCCCTGAAGTTTTTCAAAAATTCTAATGTCGTAATTTATAAAAAAAAATCATTCGAGTTAAAATGTGGACGCCTACTCTCATTTAATCATATGGTTATTTTTTTGTAAAATAAAAAAGAAACTCTTCAAAGTGATATTGAACACGAGATGATATCGGCATGTAAAGATATAATTTGCCAAAGCATAAATATATAAATAGAAATTCTTTCGGTGAATATTTTATCGAGTAAACTCCTTTATAACAATTTTAAAGAATAAATTACCGATCGAAAAACGTAGAAAATCTTGATAATTGTCAAGACGGCGGCTTGTTATTATTTTATTTTTGTTGAATTGAAAATTGTTTTTAATATTTCGAATAAATGGTGTCATATTAAATTTCAATTATCAAACAATCAACTACATGCAGAATTTTATTCAATAAAACTGACCACCCTGCGAGTATTAATTTAAAAAAAAGGCAAACATCAAACTTTATAAAATGAAAAAAAATCACAGCTTTACTCAATAAAACTAAACATGTTTATTTATTTTGAAAAATGAAAAAATAAAAATATTCCCTTCTTATATTATACTTTAAAAATGTTTTTAATCTCTTATGTTAACAAATTGACAAATATTAAAAAAGACAAACTAATTCATTTGTGTATAAATCAATAATTCTGTGAACCAGGAAATATTAAAAAATGAATTTGATTGTTTTAAGGTTCTGTCAATTTTTTATTTTAGCTTAAATTTTCTGTCATGAATAAAGGCAAAAGTAGGAAATAAATCAAGAATTGATAAATAAATACTAATGCTAAATAAAAAAACTTTAAATATTTTCAAATAATGAACAAGCGTACAACAAGTTCACACAAAAACAGTCTTTAAAAACTGATATTCAATAATTCTTTCACGAAAGTTAGTACGAAGGTAAAAAGTGGCGAAAGTTGATTTCATAAACAAATAGATGACATATCAAGAGTTCGAATCAGTTAGGTAAGAGGAAAATGTAAAAATATAAGATGGGCATGGCATTCGGCATATAGTTATAGATATGGAGCAAATAATGAAATTAAATAAAAACTAAAAAGTCAGGGTGAAACGATGAAAACGTGAAAGACAATTTAATTTACCTAAATGCAGAAAATGTTTTGATAAATTATAATAAATAAAATAAAGAGATTTGAGAAAAATTTCCTTTTTATTTAAATAGCTTTGACATTTTATTGAAAAAATGTGCAACTCAATCCTATAGTGAGCACAGATTTTAAAGTAAATCTATCAGTATAGATTCAATGAGATGTGATTATAAAATTTCGAAACTGATAACGTATAACCTATGCGTACCATCCTGACAATTTAAATTATAATGTAAGAAACATCAATAAACAGCAAAACGCATAAGAGGTATGGATGAACTAACAGAAAATATGAATAACAATAATTAATGTGGTATATTATTCATGCATTTGTAAGGACTTAGTATAATCTGTAAAATGTAAACTTTACCGCCTCTCAGGCTTACCTTTTGAAAAATCAAATGTTTATAACTTAAAAATCCTCAAAAGAGATTCAGCAAAATTAAATCATGAGAGAGCGTAAATTTCATGCGATGATATAAGTTATAAATGAACAGTGATAAGTTAAAAAGTGATTCAACATACTTCGCCTTTTCGAAAAACAGCCAACGTAGGATACCGAGAAACTTTGTAATGATCACAAGTAATGGTATTAACTTGACAGTCAATTCGGGCAAGAAGGACATTCTATTATCATAAATGCACAAACGGAATGATTTGAATTTATGAAGTTAGAAGCCTTCTCATACTCCGGTTCAAGATTTACGCAGAAAGGACACCTAATAATTCAGTAAAAGGTACCAATCAACGTAAAAATTCAACATGACATATCCAGTGTTTTCTTTGTTTATATTTATGGTTACTTATAACTTCGGCTGAGTTAGTGTCAGTCACAATTGAGCCATGAACGACTTTTAACTGAAGCAGGTTCTATTTTTAATTTTCTTTTACTAAAGTAAGTGAAACTAAGAAAAGCATTAACCAAACGCTTCCTCGGCTATTTGCGCACTTCGTCGGATACATTCTTATATCAACCGATAATTTTATGAACGTTTTTAAAACCATCATAATTTATTAGTGCTTTAAAATATGTGAAAATTTTGACGCTTGAAAGATTATCCGTTTCTGATATAATTAACAAAAACAGGAATATTTATGTCGGTTTATGTGCTTCATAACAATGAAGTTACTCACAATTGATTGATAAATTTAGCTAAAAAATTTATCATTTACTCCAGGATCACCAGATTCTAATTAAAAATGTTGTTAATCTAAGCCATGTTATTTAACATGACCTAACCTCTAGGCTTATAAGAATTGTTAAATCACCACCACGAGTAAATGTAAAAGCGCAGACTCAAGAGTCAGCAATTCAAATAGAACATCAAAGCCATGGTTGAAACAATACGTAACACTGCTGATTTGAAAATTTTTTGTTTTACTTTTTGTTATCTATCTTATGGATCCATTTTCTTTCAACCTTATGAACTCTAAGTATCAAATGCCGAATAAATATTTTAAATTGGCCAATTTTTTCATGCGATGTGCACAAAACAGTTTAAAGGCTTAAAAAATGAGTCATTGGTTAATCATAATTATAATAATCTTACTGAGGAAATTAATCTTTTAGTATTAACAGTTTTATAAATATTTACTGACGATTTTAATGGTTTTCTCTTGAGATTTTTTCATCAGTTGCGCTTAAAAACTTTATTCTTTAATAAACGGATTTATTTTGGAATAAATTGTTGAATAAAATGGAAGTTATTATTGTTGTGAAGGTTGAAAACTTAGCGTCGAGATTGCGCAATAATATATTTTAATTAGCGGTTCGTTTTCAATCATACACCTATTCCGACTCTTTAATACATCAATAGGAGATTCTAAAACCTTTAATGATTGAAGCGTACTCTTCGTTTGAGTAAATTAACCTCGTAAGGTGAAATCAAAACTTTAAGGTGCTAAGCAGTTGGTCCACTATGAAATATTTAATATTGTCTGAGAGTATCACAAATTTCTTACCAAAATTTTGATGCGCAAAAGCAGAAATACTTCTATATTTATACCTGCTCTTTTGTAAATATTTTTGTTTAATATATACTACCGATTACTAGGGTTCAGTCATAGTTTTCCTTAATTAAAATGTAGCATTTTCGTAACTCACTCCTTATATTCTGTCCTCAATCAAAACTTCTTGTATTTAATGACATGAAGTACCATTCCGTACTTACACATGATTACATCAAAGTAAAAAAACCTAATTTGCTTGTTTACATTCGTATTTAGTATATCTTAAAATACTCGAGTGAGATTACTCAAAATATATTTCTTATCTTTTTTTGCATGCGACGTTTACAAATGTTAATATTAGTCAGCAATCTTATGCAAAAGCTGACGATCAATTGAGATCACCTATCGGGAGAATTGATTTTTTTGGCAGTTAAACGAAGAAAAATATTTAAAGGTCCAAATATCATCATTATATCTTCTTTAATTTAGCTTTGCGTATAATTATTTTATGGGGGATTCGCGCATGTGGCCGCTTCATGGCGTTAAAAAGTAAATTTATTTACATCTTTAATTCTGCTTTTATGTCATTCGAAATTGCAGTTGAGATGTTAAATAAAACTGTTCGAAAAAATAAGATTTAATTTCGTTATTTCGTGAATTTTAGATTGATCGTAATATGGAGTTCATGACTTTGACGACGAGTAGCACGCTAGAGTAGAATACGAGAGTGATATAGGTAAGTATAATTATCTAAACTCTAATTTGTTACTTGTAAAAACAATTAGGCGTATTAAGTAGTCTGGCACCTTTTATGGATGAGGCAATATTTTCCTCTATCTATCGGTTTTGTGATCATTAACCTCTTTTTGATAAAAGTAGAGATCGAAAAGTAAGAGTTTCCAATCCTATAAATAAACTTGTTGGGTATGTTCTGGTATCATGATCCAACCAGTTACTGATATCGTTCACAACCCAATGAATTCAATAAGAGTGTTGGTGAATCGGTCGGAACCTTTCGAAAGAGCAGTGATGAGTCATAATAATCCCGTACCTATGTTACGGGGTATTTTTAATTCTGATAAGAACCCCTTTTATGAACCAATTTGAGAGTTTCTTCATTCATTCACTTAACCTGCAAACACAACTTCACAAAATCGTTTCGAATTGATACACATTATACTTATGTATTGGCTACGTTCCAAGAGGTTGGGAATGACACTGCCAAAGGAAACAGCTTCGAAACTAAATGTGTTTCTCCAATTAAAAATTTGGTTAAATCATCTTTTTGACGAAAAACTTGATCGACATGAACATAATCGTTATATTTCTGTCTTAACTTTGTTTCTTACTCCGAGCAGTTTGAGTTTACCAAGAAAGTGTATGATCGCCACCTTCCTATGTTGATGGGAGGCGAGGAAGAGGTAACGATATAACATGCGAAAAGTGTTGAAAATTAAGCATGATAAACATCGCAGACTCCCCGATTATTTACTTTCAGCTATAAACTATAGTGGACTCTATGTGAAAATGTCTCTTACAAACTTGCTCAATAATTAATGGACATCAGGGTCAATATTTCAACAATTCACAAAAATTTGATTGATATATTATTTCTTTCTCGTTAGTTTTCAACATTTTGTACCTGATGGTGATAAGACTCTTGTAAGGACAACCTCGTTTGATTTTACTTTTAAAAACTCTTATGTTCAGTTTTAAATTCATTGGAATCTATAACATTTAATTATATACAAGGTTTGGGTGTCATATTCTAAATTTTGTACATCTGGCTCTTGAATTCGAAAAGGAACGTAAATCGGAAACATATCAATTCAAATTCTCTCACTTTATGTTCGATCAAGTAAAAAGTACAAACTAAATGACATGTGTATACCTGCCAATCAAAAGTCATAAGAAACTAGTAAAACCAGAAGTGGTTGAAACTTGTGTTAACACGCTATTGTATCATTAGTTAAAAAATGTCTGATATACGTTATTCAGGAAACATCGCTAAAGATGCGGTTCACGTAAAATTGTTCGTTTTTTTTATAAAGTCCTTCCAAAGAAACAATCATTCAGAATATCCCATCCAATTCAGCGTTGAAGTTGAACAAAATTCAAAAATCCGTAAGGTGAAAATACCATTTACCGTAATATTTGTTTTTTTGTTTGAAATGTAGTGATGACAACGAAGAATGATGGCCTCGATCCAGTGCGCACGACAGCCAAATATTTAATGACATTGCTTCATAACACTTTGCTCTTTTTAAATTTTGTCTACATTTTTGAGTTCCCAGGTGGAACAAAGTTTTTATCTGTTCTTTATTTTTGTAGACGTTTTACCGATATCAAACTTGACAAATAATCACGAAGATAACAGTTTTTCTTCACGTAATTGCTTATACTTATCCAAACGAATCACCCTGCTATTTTGTAAAATATATGATTGTTATTTTTGGATTTATTGGGAATTTCTTGTCAGAATTTCCGAACTTGACATTTGTCCATCGCCGAACTAAAAATTAAAACGCCTTAGAAAAAATTGATTTTTAAACAAAATATTGTAAGATAACCCGATACTCAAACGTAATAAATGTAAAAATGAGTGCATAAAGTCAGTTATTTATGCCACGCCCTTTATAATAATGGTAAATTGATACAGATAGGAGATGATATACGAATGATTTTAATAAAATACATTAATTTTACAAAAAAATATTGTCGTTTAAAAATTATCATGCATAAGATTTATTCTTCCTGATTCGGATTTTTCTGTGAATCTTCGTTCATAACTAAAATGAAAAATATGAACATGAAATTAAAATTTACTTCATCCTTTGAGATTTAAAATTGTTAATTGCGTTGCTTCTATTGTCCCTTATCAAGATTTTTATTAAACAATTTATATTGTAACAAATTTATCCACACTCGTCCTGTGCCTGCGAGCTGTACTGTCACAAATATTGGATAGTATATTATGAGTCCATCTGTTGGACATGAACAGGAATTCAATCAACTCATTATCGTAACTTACTTAAGTTGGCGAATATAACTATATTAAAATATAATTGCTGCACATATGAAGTCATAACTCAATCATCAATTTCATCGAGTGGTTAAATATTTCGTTAATCTTCTACCTTTATCGTAATCTGGAAGGAAACAACTATATTTTTTGAGACATTTTACAATATGGGAGCGGAAAAATGCATCTTGCTAAAAATTTAATAAGTGGTAGTCGGCTGGGTTATTCATTGCCATGGATGCCCGGAATCAATCCATGTATTAAAGGGGCGAAGTTTCTGGCCGAACATGTTTGTTTCACTCTTCTAAGATCTGCGAGTATACAAAAATTTTACGACTCTATACCACCTTGCATATGACGTTATAGTAGATATATATGGTGATAATCTATGTTTAATAATATAAAAATGTATAAACAAACAAAATTTGTTATTCGCGCTTCATAACGTTATTTTTTTCTAATATAAATTGTTTATATAAAACCATCGCCATTAGAATTTTACGACCTTTCGCAGATATTCCCCAATACTCGTTAAATTTAACAAAAAATTCATTTTTTACCTCCATACAAAATTTCTTTTGAAATGACTTCACTCAAATGAGTGCAGTGAAAGAAGTACATTAAAATCTTTAAAATAAAAAAGATAAAATGAAAATATGGCTCACAAAAAACCTACAGAAATCACGATAAGCACAACGACCATTCTATATTTATGAATTAAATTTCCACTAACTTTAAAAAACCTGTAATGGGCCATTGGAACTCAGAAAAATATCGAAGACGCCTTGCAAGATTGCAACATATTGGATGGTACCGTGTGTTAACTTTAAAATGCCAAACCATCAAGAGAAAATACGAGTTTAAAACATAGTAGTTATTAAATGACATAAAAATAATTTTAATCAGCACAATTCTCGAATAATGAATATATCCTTTGAGAAAACAAAAAAACTCTTAAACGTGCCATTGTATTGAGTGAATTGAGGAGATCGGCATGTGGGCACAACTTTCTGAGTGGTCATGAGGGACAAAATTCTAAAAGTGCTAAAAGGATTTTGGAGTGGAGTCAGATGTTGATGAGTGCGGGGACGGGAGTGGCGTTGCATATCGATCTCAATATTAGCGCTTGTTTTTATTGTTTAATGGGAAGAAAACGCTCATGCTCGCTGTTTTTAGGTAGAACTAAAATGATTGAATTTTAACGTGTAAAATTATTTTAGCGTATATAAAATTACTTCCCCCTTTTATATCAAACAACAAATTTAATTGGTGAAAATATGAGCTTTTTGTCAATTTAATATTTTTGTTGATGGACGCATGATAAATTTATCGAGTACGAACGAAAACGATAATTGTGTTAAATACTAAAGATTCTTAAATAGGCTCACTTTTTAGGTGTCATTATACGAGGCGAAACAGGATTTAGAAACTACAAATGAGCTATCACCTGAATTCAGCATGCTTCAGTTTAAAAGAGAAAATACTTGAAAACGTTGAAAAATAACCCAGATCATTACTTAAAAAGCTACTGGGAAAAAATTCAAACAAAAATGAGTGTTCAAAACGTGGTTAACACGACAAAAACTATCTTTAAACATGCGCGTATATTTTAATAACAACTTCTCTTCACTGATGCACATATTTGGAAATATTTTCAAACATTTCTAAAAAATAAAAAGAAAATTCCTGAAAATTTTTGTGCAAACATGGAAGTGTTTGATTGTTAACAACTTTTTTGTCAACAACGTTTCCTGAAAGAGATATACTTACCATTAACAAAATTAAAAATGTGGTTTCTTTTGATTTAATGGCGCCATCTTTTGAAATCAAGACATGGGATTTTATGCTTTATGCACTGCATATTCTTGTTAAATAAGAACATTTGCTGAGTGCATTTTTTGGTCATTTTAAAATTCTTGGAAATGGTTAAGAATTAACTTAAAACAAGTGCATTTCAGGAAATAAATTAATAAAAATAAGATTAAATTATGAAATCGTATGTAGGCCTTAAGCATAATCGTTAAAATTAGGGATCAAGGAGCAATTTTCTCTTATTTCAATGCTGGACAACATTGAAAAAGTCATTCTTCAATTGTAGAAAATAGGTTACATTTTTTAAACTCTCTTACGTTGGAAAAATGGGCTATTTTATTCAGAAGACAACTCCACGTGCGCACTTAGATTATGCTTTTGATGAACATGTTTGTCATTAAAGGTTATCTCAAAATATTCTCTTGTATCATCATCTCTCTTAAGAAACTTAAGATTCGATGGTTTAAAAAAATAAACATTTTAGAAGAAACATCAAAATATTTATCGAGGATTTTTCAGAAGAACCATAAAAACTTCCCTCCTTAAAACTATTATCTTAATTGTTATTTTAAAAATTATTTCCTTTTAGTTATTACAAATCATCACACTCATTTGTTGAGAATAGACATCTGCATGTTGCGATATACACCGACAAATTCCGAAAACAAAAAACGTCAATTTTTTCACAGTCAAAGAATGAAGTGACGATTAAAAAATGATTTTATGGGAGTGAACTACTCAGGTTATCTCAAGATGTTGTGATAAAACACAAGAAGATATAGAGGAACAATGCGGCCTATTATTTATCAGAATTTATTCCTTACGATGTACATAAAATAGTGCGCAAAAAGAAAATGTTACCTGATTACATTCTATTATAAAGCTGTTGTACAATCGTTCTATGAAGCAGAATCGTGGCTTTAAAGGTAAGCCCATCTTATAAAACCTAATTAAAACTTTTAAAACGAGGTCGAATTCATGCTAAAAACGAATACCTTAATAACTGGCACGACTCGGTTTTTATTGTAGTTATACGTATGAATGCTGAAAAAGTGGCGCAACCGCAGAAATAACATAGCTGACTGAGGTAGAATGATGCGCTTGTGGATCCCTTGTAAATAGGCTGCCATGTAAACTCGAATTGATTTGACTTGTTTTTCTAGTTATTTTTGTGTATCGATGCTGAAAATTAATTTTAAACTCGATTTAGTTTTGTTACTGAAAGAAGAGTAGAAGTGGATGTTCACGCTCAAAGAATAGATTGGGAAAATGATTTTATTTTTGTAATCATTAGCTTAAAAATGATAAACTAGATTTAATTATCTTCATCAAGTTAATATGAATAACGATTTTAGTTTATATTTATTATTTCTGCACTCCTGACCACATTTCCTTTTTGTGTTATTCATTGATGTTAGTTTTGTAGCAGCAGATTGAGAACGAAAACTCGAGTTTCCACTTTTTATTATTGCCTCAACTCGATTTATACTGTCAGAAAGGGAAGGATAAAACCTCTTCTTTTCGGTCACAAAGACTTAAAAACACCGCTATAGGTTTATGGTCTAATTCGGGCTAAATATATTTTCGCTGAAAAAGATAGGGCTAACGTCTAGGAGATCACATTCGCCACCTTTTTCTTTATATAGACACAAAGATGGGGATTGATTTGTTCGTCTTTGGCATATTGAAAATGAATCGCTTCATCGAAAAATCACATATAAGTGAACATTCTCTTTGTTTGCATGCTGAACTTGAGGATTTTAAATCCTTACTCTTAGAATAAGAAAAGAAAAGTATAGAAGAAACTTTATGTTTGATATTGTTCGAAAACCCCACGATTTAACAATGGGAAATTAAAAATTGACTGATATTTGACTTGGATGAGACACCTTTCCAAAGAACATAAACTATTGCTCTAATTGTGAAAATTCACAGACGTAACATGAAACTTGCATTCAAAAACATTTTTCTGGAATATCCACTGTTTTGGTTATTCGGAGACTGATGAATACTCCGCATCACAGGTTCAGATAAATATTACTTAACAGTCAGAGTATCGTCAAACATCCTGAGAATAAGACAACCAGGAAATGGAGCGAGGCATTTTTTACGAAAAATGAAAACAATTACCTCATCAACTAATCTTATTGTTGAGTAAATGGAGTTAATAATTTAAAAAGTCCACGGGAAAAAACGTTATAAAACCAAGACATGAATGTGTATATCTTAGAAGTGTTCAACAAATGGCGCGAAAATAAAAATACTTAATAAGGTCACAAATTTGTTGGTTATTTTTATAATTTGAACGCATGTATTACAAAACAACTAAACTTGAAATAGGTAAGCCGAGAGTTCGTTTTCTATAAACTAGTAACATTTCCATGTTTGAAGGTTAATCTATGATTCATTGGAGGTGTTCTTTCCATCATGTTTGTATTTTCAGATGCGATGCTGAAGGAAATTATCACGAGTCAAAAAAGTGACACGACATTTAAGTTAAAATAGAAATCGATAGTTGCTCAAATTCTAAGCTAACAAAAAACGGTAGATAAACTTTTTTTTCAACATATTCGATGATTCAAAAAAATGGTTGTTTGGGTTTATATGAAGGAAATGCATGGTTTTAAGTTTAAAAAATACTAAAGGTATAATTATGACAAATAAAGTTGTAAAAGTTTGACAGGAAAAATCGTTTATAAGAACAAAACGAATCATAATATGTCAACACAATGCTGATTGTATTTTTAATCATTTTAAGAAATGAAATGGGTCTTAATCCTGATAACTCATGTATTCTTCCTTAACTGGTGTTGTGCTTAAGAATCAATCGTACACGTACCAAATTCAAATTATATTTTTTGGGTATATCTTAAGATTTAAAACATGATCGTTTTTAAAAAGTTGCTTCTTTTCGAATTATAAATTTTCGGCACATTCTTGACTGTGTAATCGCTAAATCGGTAACAATCATAAATTGTTGTATCGTGTGATTCGTTTGTAGGGCGTTATCAAATACGAGAATAATAAAAGTTTCACAATTCATAAATATACGATATCCCAATATAATGGCCAATACGATTTAAAAATCAATCGCTGATTTACCATTGGTTTCAATGAATTATTTAATACTGAATAACCCACATTTGAATATCGAATGTCATGGAAAAGCGATTCTTCTCAGGGAAACAATTCACTGTTGTTAACAGATGGAATTTAGACACGACGAAAATTTATATCAATGCAGGGAGCGTCACGTAGATGTAAGACGATAAAAACTCATATATCTTACACTTTATAAACTATTTTGGATTTAAATCAGAAGGCATTAGTCATAATCATTAGATCTACACGTTCAAACAACATCAACATTTCTTTGCGATGGAAGAGAACGAAGACTTTGAATCGTGCAACCAACTCCATGTATTGGATGAATATATGACCGACCCTGCATATGATGGTTGTATCAACATGTATATATACAACAAAAAGTCGAAAATCCTTCAAGAAATTTTGGCCGAGTCCCCATATGAGAAAATGTCAGACCTCTTCAAAAGAGTTCTTATCAAAGTAGTGATGGCCTGCGATTTTGAAAGCTACGATTTCGTATCAGAAAATGATAACTTTAGATTCAAGTACCTTGCACAACGGTTGGGCTCGTCGTTGGAGCAAAGGGAACTACCATCAAATACATTCAAGAAGTATGTCCTGGAATGATTTAGATTACGGATACCAAGATTGTCACCCCTTCCAAAGACATGCAGCCCATATTTACTGTATTCGGTGGAATAGAGGAGTCATACAGGCAAAAGTGGCCATTTCAAACTACGTGGACAAGAAGGTGATACCTGATGAAATGAAGAAGAACACATGGTTCAGGAAAAATTTATCAATAAATTCAAAAGAAAAAGCACTAGAATCGGCGTCAAAGATGAGAACAACAGAAATACGTGTCCCCACCGGGGGAATCCAAAGCACGAACGATTCGACACATTTCCAAAGGTGGAAAACACAGAAGAAAGCCACGACTACGAGGCCTCAAATGGGCTGACTGGTAAATATCATATTTTACGAAAAGATATTGTATTTACCAAGCAAAGGAGAATCTTCAACTGGAGAAATAAAAGGCAACTAAATACGACAAATCGAAAAATGAGTTTGAATATCGAACAATCGAAACTATCCTTAATTAGAGGAGCCTCTGAAGGAACAAAGACAGAAATGAGAAGGCTCTTCAGCGAAGTTAGTCTTCATAAAATACGACAAAACAGTAGTTACTCAAAACATTCAAAGTAGTTTTAAAAGATGATACCTCCCTGCAGATAAATACTGACGAGTCACGAGAATGTAATAATTCTATTAATTTAAGCTACCCCATTTTGTATGATGTGCTTCTCAGAAGAGAAAATTGAGCAACTCCTTCCATGCGGGAATGGACCATTTTGTTGCGCGTGCGCGTCAAAGGTTATTGAAAACGACCAGATCTGCCCCATCTGCAATTCTAAAGTCGAAAGCTCACAAGTAAATTTGAACAAAAAATGTTAGGGTTGGGAACAGAAATTAAATTAACGTATTTGTAATATTATGGGTATGCTCCGCCTAACTAAGAATTATCTCAAAAAATAACGTTGATAGTATCACATTCCAGGGCAGATATAGTAGCTCGTTTAGGGACTGAAGGGTGGTCGTATTGTACATATCGTACAATTTTATCAAGTCCTCCTTCCTTAACGATCTTTTCGACTTTCAGATCATTCTGAACCTCTAAATATAAAAATTTATTTACCCTTTCCTAGTTTTTTTATTTTTGAATTAAACTTAATCAATGACCTACGGCTGTAGGCTCTAGACAAAACTTTAATATACAACATCGCGCAAACTCATAAAAAGAAATGCTATCATGTACTGTCAAGTTCAACCATATTTAAATTTTAAATAAAAAAGTCATTTTAATCTAAGATAAATTTCCCAAAATCTAAACAACTTTCCTTTCTTATTTACACGCTTGAATGAAATAATTGTGTTTTGATCATTTAGAGTTTTTATGGTATGAGAAAGTCAATTAATTAATTCTATAGAATTACTTTGTAATGTAAGAAATCAGGTGATTATTAAACTTTGATGAAACACAGTTTTAATCTAATATATCTCGAAAAAATAAATGCGCACGCATATTAATGAATAGCCATTATAACCCCTCGATTTACTGAAGTAAGACATAAGTTGAAAAGTAGGACATAGGATCCTTTCGTAAAATTTACAGGTTCAATTTAAAATTTAAACGTTTTTCCAAAAGTTGTTTCAGATCCAGACTTTGATGTTAATATGAATGATTTTAATTTTTATATATTTGAATGCCCTTTGATTAGATTTTTAGTTAGTTAGGCTGGTAAATCAGCGAGCTCGATGATTTCTACAAAACGATGGAGGAAAATACACGAAAAATAGAAATTTACTTGAAATTTAAGTCAAAAAATGATGGTCAATTTATCTTTTTTAACAGGAGAAAATATTTTTAACATTAAAATAAACCTATTGAATGATTCGTATTTTCTGACACCACTAAAAGGTTGTTTGAATTAAACTTATCTGATTAATTAGGCTTGAGTTGTAAATTTTTAATAATGTTAAGATTTTATGTTCGAAGTAAACCAACAGTCTATCTTAGGATTGATCAGTATAATCAGGTTTTTATATGTAAGGATGAGTGAAATAAGTTTAATGATATTGCCAAGAGATTTGATGTGTTTATGTTTGTGTTGCTCAATGAGCTATTGAACATTGAGAGCTTGTCGGTGAGTAGGATCCAGTCTACACCCAAATAGATCTTATAACTGTTAAAATTTTAGATCACGAAAAATACTAATTTGTACTGGATGATGGCAACATGATCTTATACTTCGACTCTTCATGGTCTTATTGTTTTATGAACGGCTCTAACTGTTTGGGAGCGCGTTCCACCACATTCTACGAAGTGTAGTTGACTTATACTTTTAATAAAAATGAAGATAATAGATGATATTGCTTGATTCATCTATCATAAAAATCTGGTCATATACTTAGAAGATATGATATCAGTTAAAAATATTCCAAGTTATATTTTTTATACCATCTTAAAATATTCATGAAAAGCTGTTGAGATTTTAACGGGTTAGCTTCAATCCACGTACCGTGCGGA
This sequence comes from Neodontobutis hainanensis, assembly GCA_024349245.1. Classification (NCBI taxonomy): domain Eukaryota; kingdom Metazoa; phylum Chordata; class Actinopteri; order Gobiiformes; family Odontobutidae; genus Neodontobutis; species Neodontobutis hainanensis. Next base: position 22,312 of record JALDNG010001210.1, read on the forward strand.
AAATAAAAATTTGAACGAAGAAATATTTTTTTCTTATTTTTAAATTAAAATATTTTAACGGTAGCATAATCTATGACATCAACAATACGAAATCCTAGCTTTACTGCTTGTCTCAGAATAAATAAAAAAAGGAACCAAAACTCATTTTAGACGAATATTTATGAATCTTTGAGGTTATGCTTTAAAAATCAAAAGTTTCTGTTTCATATAACATTAAAGGGTAAAGGAAAACTGAGCATGTCCTTGAAATTGCGTAAAAAAATTTATTCGAAATAAATGAATAATTTTACATTTTTAAAAATTGATAAAAATTAGTGATTCTCGGGGATCTGAAATATAACTAAAATTTGATCTATAGAAATCTGTATCTAAAGATTTCTACAAACATCAAAAGTCGAAGCTGATTTTTTTCCTATTTCATTTCTTATTTCCTTTTAAGATGAACGGAAAATAATGTCGACAACTATCATTACACGCTTGCGAGTATGGATGGGTGCACCGTAACTTTTATGTATTTATGGTTTCTTAATCCCCTGTTCACGAATATTCATGGAAAATAATTTATATTCAGTTTTTTAGCATTATGACAATGTTTAAACATCTATCAGCGTATGAAATAATTCATAAAAGTGTTATGAAAATAAAAATGATTTTCACATCAAAATTTTTAAAGGATCACTCGTTAAATATAAGTAATACTGGAGCGATGATGAAAAAAATAAAAGATCAAAAGCATATAAAAAACAATATGTGAAGATTTAGATTTAATATAAAATCTAAAAAAAATTTAATGAAAATTTCCATTTTTAAATTTTGTTGAGTTTTTAGGGGAATTAATGAACACAATAAAACCTCTTTAAAGACATCAAAGATTTTTCACAAATTTTAAACTTTATTGGGTTTAATGTTAACATGACGTCTTATCTCAAATTATTCAAAATTAGTCACTATATAACGTTCTTCTCCGTAATAATCCGGCAACTTTAGAAATTGATTCGCTTTTTTCGACTGCAATTATATTAAATCTTTAGAACAAAATTGTATAAAGATATAATTTAATTTTTGTGCTTATTTTTATATTCTACTTCTCAATGTTGACCAGCTTATGGTTAATTTATTCCATATAAAGAAATTTTAACAATCTAGTGGCGGGTTTTCAATTTTCTAACCTTTTTTATAAGTTTCACATTGCCATGATTCTTTTTTTTTCTATTTTTGCTCTCATTTAAAAATTTAGCTAAGGATTCGATAATTATTAAGTTGTTAAAATCTAGCAAAAATTAATTCAAAATTATTTTCATATATATATATTTAATAAATTAACCTAAAAAATATTTACTGTGACATAATTAACAATGGTAGATTCTCGTATATTATATAATCTCTTCATAACAGTTCCGACGAGCGATATTAAGAACATTAGAACCATCTGCTAGTAAAGTTGAATCCAGCCTTCTTTCCGAATACGAGGGTTGGTCCTATGAAACCCAGTCGTGCTTTGTCCAACATTCTTCGATGAAAATCCTCTGAAAGAATTCAAAAACTCTTCAACATCACAACTTTCCTCATCCGATAAGAAATTAAAAATAATCTTCGACTAGATGTAAGATATCAAAAAAGGGATGGACATTCTATCATCCGACTTCTCCCGATTCGATAATTTGAGGTTACTTTTGGGACAAGATCTGTTATTTTTCAAAACAGACCTTGAATCATCACTAAAAGTTGCACAACATTCATTGTCAAAGGACGATACTGATTTTCTGGTATTTCAGAAAATCCTCTCCTAACTACATCATGGGGTATCTATTAAATTGCGGTCGATGGAGGTTTCGAGTTCATCTAAATATTGTCAACTCCCCAACATTTTACCAACATTAGACCTAGATTAAGAATGCCTCGGGAATCTGAGGAACCTCGAATCTGTGAGATCAATCACACACACACACACAGCAAAGTCGACTTTGATGCTATCAGGTCTCCGATTGCAGGATATTAAAAATATATGACTGCTGATCATGTGTTAAAAGAAATTCTCTGTCGGTTAAAAAGTCTCGAAGCGTAAAGTCTCAATAATCGACCTCAGCTGAACCTTAGACAGAAGAAGAACTGTTGGAAATGTGGCTTTTTTGGTCATGGTTCTGGGGAATGCAAAGGCTAAATTCGTTCGGCTCAATAAAAAGCAAGGACATTACTTTAGAACAGGAAATTCACAGAGTTTGAATCATAATTCTGCTTTTGTTTTGACAAGTTAAGGCTTTAACCGTTTCTTATTAACTTGACACAACAAAATTAGAAACAAAGTGAAGTTTCACTTTCAGACACTGGATCCTCTATTTTGTTAAATAAAAAAATTAGTCGGTGGAAACGTAATCACCACTTCAAGGCTATTATAATACGGCGTTAACGGGAGCCTCAGCAGGAACCTCAGTGGTACGAGAATATCAATTGATCTCAATAGTACTCTCATAGACAAAGATTTTTTCAAAAAAGACGAAATTGAATTCGACCTTATTGTAGGTTGAGATATCATCATGATAAATAAATTTCTCATTTCCCATTGTCTTGAAGTGGAAAGGTCTAAAATAATTGGAGCTCTTCAATAGCTTTCGAAAGCGAATTTTCAATAAATAAGCGTTAAAAACCCCATGAACGTCAACACATATATAATCTTTTGGATCTGAACAAAGATTGTTTCTCCTAACATGAATATGATTTCGGTTTCCTCTCTAAGCTACCTCACACCATAAACACTTGAGACGCGAACCATATTTCGCCGCCTCACTTTCGAATTCCAATTTATATGAAAAAAGAAGTTGACTATCAAATTAAAGTCAAACTAAGTTACGAAATAATAAAAGAATCAGATAGCCCTTGGTGTTTTCTAGTTCTGGACCAAAAAGAAAGATGGCGGTTGAAGATTTTGTGTGAACTTCAAAAAATGAAGTGCGGTCACATGCAAGGACAATTATTCTACTCAATCTATCGATGAAACCTTGGAGAAAACATCCGGATATGCTTATTTTTCATCATTAGACTAACAAACCGGTTACTTACTGTGTTCGATAGACAGTAAAATTAAAAACAAGACAGAATTTTGTCCTTATGCTGGAGGAGGAGTTTTCCAATTCAACATAATTCCTTTTGGTTTCATAGATGCTCCGGCTAACTTTCAGAGAGTGATGAATCAAAAACTCAAAAGATTGAGTTGCTGCAGTGTTTACCTCGACGATATCCTAATATTCCCAAATTCTTTCGAATCACACTTGTTAGACATCCAGAAATTCATTTCCAAACTTCACCAAGAAGGTCTCACGCATAAAATAAAGAAATGTAGCTTTGCGATACACGGGAAAAAGTTCCTTGGGTCTAATATATCAAAAAATGAAATTTAAGCAATTGATAGTCATGTCGAAAAAATTATTAACTCTAAAACTCCTTAAAAGAAATCAGAACTTAAATCATTCTTCAGACCTTGCTGTGTGTACTTATGATTTATAACAAATTATGCCAAGATTGAAGGACCGTTGTACAAATTTCTCAAAAAGATCCAGATTGGAGTCTGGATAAAAGTTTGAAAGTGGCGTTTGATATTCTTAAAAATCAAATATTCATGCATGCCATCTTATGGTAAACCTGATCATATGACGCCCTATGTATTAAATTGCGATGCATCAGACGAGGGTATAGGAGCCGTCCTATCTCAACTTCCAGGGTCTGAGCTTATTCCAATATCTTTCACCAGTAAAATCCTAAACACTGCAGAGCGCAAATACTCCACTTTAGACAAGGAGTGTTTGTCTTTAGTTTATGCAGAGAAGAAATTCCATACATAGTTAGATAGGAAGGAGTTTGAAATTAGAACTGATCATAATCAAATGACCAAAGTTAAGAAAATGAAAGTTAAAGAAGGAATAAGAGCTAGGCAGATACAAAAACCTGAAGAATACGATTACTTAATTTCCAATACCTTGGGGAAAAATATTGTTACCGACTCACTCTCTAGAATCGCCCTTCCATTAATACCGAGATAGAACAAAAGAATGATAATGCCATTCGAGAAAAAATTAAAGTGCTTTCTGAATTACGTCAACCACAATTTAACCTCGAAACGACAAAAAACTTTTTAAATGGACAAATAATTCGATGGTTGAAAATTCAATACTCTATCTTGGACGACGAGTGAAACAAATAGTGGTCCCCGAAAAACTGATTGAAATCGGCATTCAGGTACACCTTCAAGATTCTGAGAAATTTTTGAATGAATAAGACAACATCCTTTCTCTGTGATCTTTTCTTCTAGCCTGATATGGGGACACCCATCGAAAAATTTATCTAAATAAGTCAATAAACTATAATTTACTAGCAGGACAAACTCTATCACACTCTAAATGAGTTTCGAGATGTGGATACAAGATTATTCAGCTCCACTCCTTCAAAAAAACAACGGAAATTGAAACACTTGGGTTTACGATGATCATTTTATAAAATGGATTGAAGCAATTCCTCTTCCGAACATTTCGGTGAAAACTGCCGATCAAACTCTATTTTCAACATTTGTAGCACGTTACGGTGTTATTTAATCTATCCTCTCCCACCAGGTGGCTACTTTCGAATCTGAATTATAAAATACATCTGCAAATATCTGGGAATTTAGATGTTAGACTCCACGTCATATCCCTTGCCAACTAATGAACTAATCTAAAGATCGAACAAATCTACTAAAGAAATTCTTTGGATAAAAGTTAATAAATGCACTGAATCCTGGGATATTCACCTAAATAAACGTCTGTTCGCCTTCAGAGTTGCATCTAACATATCAACAGATATTGCCCTCACAGAGTTAGTTTTTTGAACAAGCTTGAGATTACCCAACTTCTTTTCGATAAACGACTCGTCTAGTTGTTCATAAAACAAGAATGATCACATCTTAGTTAAAAATCTGGAGAAAATATGAAAACAAAATTTCAAAATTGTCGATATGAATTAAGGGAAGTCTTCAAATAAAATGAAAAAACTTTATGAAGAGATAATATATTCAATAAATTATTCGATCGGGCATTAAATCATGATCAAATCTGTTGACTGAAGTAAATTAAGCCCAAGGTTCGACGAACCTTATTTTACCACGGGAACAAGGCATCCGGTGTATGAAATCAAAGGGATCTTTGATCCTTACAAAATTCATCAGGTCTTCTATGATCACATCAATAGATGTCCACAGTCCATAACGAATCAAACTTCTTACAAAATTAACATCTTCTTGGATCCTTCACGCTGCTCGTCAAGAGTAAAATGTCAAGGCAATCGCAAAAATTGAAACCTTTTTTTCATGGGGAGGTATGTGATATCATTAAAAATAGTAGATTCTCGTAGATTAGATAATATCTTCTTAAAATTACACACTTTTTTCTTGTAAAATATGCCTGAAAATAATAAATTTGAATGAATTCTCGTTATCATTGAGTTTTTCAACCTTAATTTTATACAAGCGCGCAAAGTGAAAATAGCTTTTTACTTCCTTAAACCGAAGAAATTAATTATTCCCATATTTTAGCTCAAAAGCTACAACACGCTTGGCGGTTTCTTAACTTTCATTTTTAATATGTGAAGGAATTTTATTTTCCTCACGAGGGAAGAAGCTTTTACGATTTATTGAATTTTATTTAATTTTTAAAGTATACAAAAATAAATTATCACAAAGCAATTTTAATTAATTATTTCTGTGCATGAAATTTTAAGAGTGGGACGATTCGGTTATTTACGATGTTTAAGCACAATTTCCATTGTTTCTATAAATCCATGAGAATATTTTTTCAAAACAAATATCGCTTTACCCTCATAATTAAGCATTTCTGACATACAGCTTGGCCCTATATCAATTTATTTAGTTTATATTGGAAAAGTATAATACGATAGAAATACGGTTTCCCTTTACAAGTTGATCTCATATCATACACACATCGAAAACCAGCCGAAAAATATTGCCTTTAACGTCTTAAATGTAAATACCTGTTGATTCATTAACTTGAGATTAACCAGTTCCCATTACCATATTATTTTATATATAGCTTTGTAAATAAGTTTTAATCATTGAAATTGTTTTGGTTGTAGACTTGTAACATAAATGTGAATCTTTTTAAAAAGTTAATTTACATTGAATTTAAAGCCATTATAGGACAGATGTTCGACAACAAATATCACGACAATTTATAAACTTCAAAAATTCCTTTTCTTTCTTACAATAAATTTGGAATGAAACAGTATTATAATTCTTATTTATATAACTTTGCTAAAAAATATTAGCATGATTTTTCATAATTTGTAATGATTGCGCATGATAAAATTCACGCGAATTGTTATCTGAATTGACATGACCATTAAGATGATTCTTCATCTCTTGGAGAGACAGCTCTATTCACATAATGCAAATGCAGGCAACTTGTCTTAAACAAAAAAATTCAAAATCTTCGATAAAAAGTTAAGGATGTTTATAAAGTTCATTGACCAAATTTTATGTAAATTTTAATTGAGGAATACGTCCCGTAAACTGTGGACTACTAAGTTTTTGTTGATTTATCTTCAACCAAATTCTGTTTAATAAAACGTAAAAAATGCCAAATTTTTAATATTGTCCGAATCTACTCGGCCTAAAATATGCTTTGATACAAAATGAATTTTGTCTTTTATTCACATTTAAAGAAACAAAAATAAAAAAGATTCCAATTTAAATTTAGGCATCATTGTTATTTGAGTTCAAATATTTTGAGTGTTTTAGAGTCAAGTTACCTTTTAAATGGTAAATTATGGTAGTTATAATGTCGACTTCATTAAATCAAAAATTTTTCTTGATCAGGTATTAAGAAAATTGTTATAACATGGGATATTTTAACTCTTAAATTTACCGCAAAAGTATATAACTTGATAACATCAACTGAAAATTATTTTCAATATTCTTTTTTAATTTTAACTTAAAAGTGAAACGTATTCATGAAAATGTTAAAATTTTTGTTCTTCTATAAAAATATGGTAATACCCTTGTGCTATGTTTAAATTTTCATATAAAATAGGATTCAAAATGAAGATCGCACGCGTGTTTTATGTCAATGAAATTTATAATTAGCATCTCTTTAAAGAGTAAAAGTATTGTGAATTATGATACTTGGCTATCTTTGTGTTTATTTATAATTCTTCAGATCATACGATTTTTAATTGGTTCAATGATTTATCATTTATTTGATGATGAGGATCCATGTAGTGTTAAGTTAAATAAATTTCATAAAAATTTTTTTGAAACTATTTTGTCTTGATTTCCTCTTCACATCTGAATGTGATTTTGAAAGTGTATAAAAAGATGGTAGAATACTGATGATGAATCACCTGATGAAAATCTAAGAAGTTATTTATTATTTAGGTTTATAAACTTTTTAAGATAATCAAAAAATATTTGATGAATTTCAAAGATTTTCAAAACTCAGTTCAAAAACGTTGATTTCGTTCCAGGTGGCAAAAATTAAAAAGAATTAAGCTTAACCCCCGTTATTATCTTAAAAACTATATATTTTCCAATAAACCATTAAAAATTGAGCAGAATCAAAAATCTTCAAAAAATTAATGTGTTAAAAACAGTTATAATAAGGAGACGCTTTCGAAACGAAAAAACGTGGATCGTTTTTTATTGATAAATGGATTTGACAAATGAATTAAACTCGAAAAAATAATATAGATTTATAAAAGTAATATTTTTAGGTTTCAATATATTTTGAAAAATATCAGAATATAAAAGTAACTTTTAAATTAACAATCATTTAATTTATTCTGAAAAAGATCAAATAATGTTCTTATCAATCAATAAACAATTTATTCATCACAAAATCTCAAAAAATAATGTCAACTATGACGTTAAAAAAAATTTATGACCAATTTGTTGAATAAATTAATTTTAAAATTCAAATGACCAAAACCTTAAAATTTGTCACTTTGAATTATTTCAAATATGAATAATTGTTGTCAAAAATGAAAATCTTTATCAAGAATTCAAAAAATCCAACAACTAATCGTAAAAATTACGAGTCAACGCTAATGTAAACCTATCTAGCAAATACTGTCACCATTACCCAACAAATTTTCAAAAATTTAACATTTAAAACTCTCATAGATCAATAAATTTTCGAAATAATTCTTGTTTCAAATGTCAAAAGTATAAATTTAAATTTTGTATGAGATCATAACACTTAAAATTAAACATAAATTGTGCGGTGCGGTGGCGGAAATGTCAGTTTTGAAATATTTCATGTGTGGGGCGTGACTTTTTACACTTCAGATAATGTTTAATCACAAATGAAAAACTATCATATTTGAGCACGATTCGTAAAAAACGTGATAAAATAAAGAAAACAACTATAAATATTTGAAACGTATCACGGGAATTTAAATCTTAAATATATGTGGAAATTCTCTGATCTGGATATATTTAATTAACTTTTAGAACGTATAAGTATCATTAAAAATAAACTTGACATGAGAACCAATTTTCAAAATATGAATGCCATAAAAAGTCACGATAAATATAAGAATATTTAATTAATATTATATAAGTGAAGGAGATGATTTATCTAAAAGATTTCATTTGAGATAAAATTGGAAAATATATCAAATACTTCTGGAAGCTCTGAAAATCTCCAATAAATTAGTAAATACATAAAGAAGCCAGCTTTAAGAATTAATTTATGAAAATATAATGTAAATTTGAATCTGACTCCCAGTATTATAAAAAATGGATATCTTGTATCTGTTACCTGATGATATCAGCCAGTTCGTTAGAATTTAAGAGTAAAAGGAAGAGATATTTTACGATTAATATATTATTTTGTGTCTGTGTTCATTTTAATGCTCATTTTCATTCTCGATTTTAAAGCTTTCGTGCTTAAGATGGGAAAGCCTTCATTCTAGTTAGGAATTTTAATGTTGTTAATTTTATTCTTTTTCTTACAAATTCGTTAAAATGTGACTGAAGTGTTTTCAAAAACTTGAAATTATGACGCATAGTTGGCAGAACATCAATTTATGTTTTATCAATTATATTTTTCGTTATAATAATTTTTTTTCACACTAAATCAATTTAATTTATATCTACTTTAAAAATATCACAATCAATTTATTTTAGTCATTGAACATAGTTTGTGAAATATAACTTTTTATCACAATAAAAGCTTGGAACTTAAATATCGAAAAGTAATATAAAATTATATCGATTGAATATAATGTATAATTTTTCATCTCAATCAAGCATATTAGATGACGGCCATATTCTGGTATTTTTGAAACAAAAGTATCAAAAATTTATAACGATTGATAAAATCAATCTTAAATATCTGAGCATAGAAAAACCATGTTTGCGTAAGTTACCAAAAACCACAATAAAAAATAAAGAATGGCAGAATAGTATGTTTGAATTTTACAATTCACATGAAAGTTGTCATCAAAATTTAATCCTTTAAATACGATAAATATATATGAACTCCTCAGCATTGGATTTTTCAATTAAATTAATTAATTAATACATCTAATCTGAAGAATTAAAATTTTTGTCGTTATAAAGTTTGATATTTTTCTTCAATGAACGTAAATTGATGTATTCATGCACGTTGGCACACCGATATTCTTTTTCAGTTATATCAAAAGACAATAAATGCATAAACACTTATAAATCATAAAAATTATTAACTTAATGGTCTAAAATGTGTCTGTTTTGATTTAAAATATCATAACACATTTCACAGAATCCTAACAATATTATCAACATGATTTTTAAGACAATTAATAGGTGTGGACCTAGAGAGTATATGGAAGTTTCTTAAATACTGTGATGAAGTGTGAATAGTGTTACCTCTCATTATAGATGAAACGAGAGGCTCTGTTACTTACCAAAGAACCGATACAACAAGGCTATGCTGTCCTAAAGGACGGAGGAAAGGTTTTAGGGTTTAGTGTAGGAGAGTCTCACAACACCCGATTTGGTGTCTACACAACTAAAGTGTGCCGAAATGGTGGTATTTGTAAGTTAAATTTCTTCGAAAAATGCCGTGATAGTTTTGCCTAATCTTTGCTCAAAAATGTCCTTGTAGAGAAAACTTTTTTAATTTTCATAAAATTAAATTTTTTAAGATTTTTTATATTTATATTTTAAAATAACATTTAAAAAATTGAAAAAGCTTTGTATTAAAAAATTTGAAGGAAATATCAGGACATCACCAAAATTTTACACGTGTACAGCTTTCCAAATTATTTGTAAAATAACGAATAAATGTTGACATGGATTATTAGATTCAAAGACAATAAATGTGTTGAATTTTTAGATTTAAGAAACATACAATCGAAACTGAACAAAAAGATGTCCACTTTTGAATAATAAGTTCTCGGGAAGTTGAAACTATGCCTGGAAATGAATTACAAGTAGAGCTATTTTATATAAGAAGCTGGGAAAATATTAAATACATTTTTATTTTTATCTGGTTTCAAGTTTTCATGAGATACCATTGTGAATATTAAATGGAAATAAAATAGAAGACGTTTGGATTTATTTTTCCTAACTTATTACAAAAATATTTGAATAATAACATGAGACAAATGTGAACGACCATTAAATGGTTGCGCCCAGGGAACGCTAGAAGAGCTTCTAGTGTAAAGGGAAGCCTCAAACTCACTGTGACGAAGTATGGAGGACTATTTTTTGTAACTTTAACGGAATCAGACATCATTACTTTCAACTTAACAAATATCTGAGAGGCAGGTCGTCATCATTGACATAGAAAAGAGAGAGAGATTGTAACACTCTCTGACATTATATGTTAACATCTGGACGAGAGTGTCGAACTTACAACCTTGTTAGGAGAGCGTCACTGAAGAACATAAATTAACGATAACCTCCTCAGGAAGATTCCTAAATAGATTTGACTCCTCCTTGCTCAATAAAAAAATCCACGACATCATGAGGATACTTTCAAGATAATCATAAAAAATGACCATTTTAAAATTCTATTTTTTGGAAAATGTAACTTTTTTTCATCACCTGAAAAAATTAATTTTTATTTTAATTTCAAAACATGTTAATTTTGGAAAAACACAAAAAAATATCAGATACGATTTAATTTTAATAATGAAGGAGAATTATTGATACAATTTCAACAAATTTAAAAAGAAAAATGTTAACGTTCTCATTTAAAAATTTCACAACATTATGATTAATTTTTACATATATGATAAAAACTCATGTTAAAAAAAGTTACCGATAAATTATTGCTTATGTAATTTTTATTTTCACCTGAAATTCATCTGTGATTTTAAATGTAATAAAAGAGATCCAACTCTCATTTTATGTCTTTATACAAACTGAATATGCATGCGAAGGTAAGAATCCCTGATTACTCATTTAATTTTATTTTTTAATTAATTTAGACATGAAAAAATTTTTATGATCGTGATTTTTAAGTCAATGTATTGCTGTTTAATCAAACATAAGAATTGAAAATGAAAATAAAATGTGATGAATTGGAGAATTTTAACGCACTCAAATAAAATTTTATGTCAATTTTAATTGTTAAATTTACAAAGTTCTTAAGGTAAAATAAGAGAACAAATGATAAAAAAATCAATATTTTAACCTTAGAGAAGAACAAATAATTTTACAATGCAAGGCTTTCTTTTTTGAATCAATTCATTCAAATTTAAAAATTATCTACAACATATTCTTTTGTCAACCAGTGTAAAATAATATTTAACATCATTGAAAGATAACTCACCAGTTTTTAGTTTGCGCAGGTCTATTATTTAATTTACAGAATGTAAATTGAATTGAGACCACTTTTTTTATGTTTATTTGGATGCAAATCTAAATTAACATCTTAAAAATTGAAAATAAGTCTTCATATCATATGAAATTCAAAATAAAGAATTTAAAACGATTATACTTATCATTACGAATTTTTTTATTCAAATTAATCATAAAATACGTGGAATACTTCCTTATCATTTGATGAATTGATCAATCAAAAAAAATAATATTCAAAAACATTTTCTCGATCGCGATTGATATAATTATTTTTGTTCATGAAAACATGTTAAGTGAAATTTTAAACGTCATTTTGAATACGGGACAATGTTTTTGCCGAGGAGCACATCAAACATATATTTCTGACTAAAAATAAAAATAATTAAAAAAAACTTCCTCAAATTGATAGATAAGTTTTAAAAAGTATGATTTTATCAAATACTTAAATATAATATAAGCAATTAAGATATCCTATTTCGATATATTATAAATCATAATAAATATATCAGAATACAATCATGATAAAAATCTCTGAATTTACTCTTATGTTTATAAAATAAATCAAACTTTAAATTAATCAAATTAAACATAAATAATAATAAATACTCTTGTAACTTTGAACTGAGAAAACCCTCAGAGATATAGCAATTTAAGAGAATGTTTATCGGATTCATCCAACACATGAATGTTCCTCAAATATGATAAGAGGAGAAAAACTTTTGGAAAAGTACCACGATAATAAAATCTTTAATTATAAACAATAAAATAAAATTATTTTTCAACTGAAAGTATATGAATAATTATTGTGTAACTCTGACTCTAACATAAATTTTCTTTTTGGTCTCAATTTCGAAATATACAATAACGATATAATTTATAAATCACATTAAATTAGGACATAACTCAAATTAACTTTTCAGAGTCTTTAATACAAATTAAATATTCAAATATTTAATCAAGTATCGTTGATGAATCATTGTAATAAGAAATTTTTGTCCTCTTCATATAAGAAATTACATAATTATTATGTGTTAAAAAACATTTAAACGTTTTTGTCATTAATTAACTCAAAAAAGTGGTTTCTATCAGATTCGGTATTTCAGACATGCGTCAAATTAACAGGATGATATTACATTTATGGAGTTGATACAACGTTAAGGAAAAGACTTCTTTTCAAAAATAAAGAATTTTCACACATTAATTGACTAAAATATTCATATATTTACTGATGTCATAAAAGGTTTTTACTGTCATCATTTTAAGATTAAATAGAATTCATTTGTTATTTCACATCAAATTGTCACTTTATAAATTTGTAATTCCAAATCAATTGAAATTTATCTTTATTTAGAGAACTCTTATCATTTGAATTTTATTCGCTTACAAATCCCATAGATAGTTCATAAAATTTGTTGAGTTGAAAAATTTATGTTTTAATTTAAATTACTCGAAATAAAAAAATAACTTTTTTACAAAATAACTCAAAATAAATTGAAAGTTAACTTCTCATTATTTTCTTAAATTTAATGAAATTTTACTGACCAAATTTTCAAGCATGACAAACACATAAACTACCATATGAATAAAATATTAATTTCATACCTTTTGAAAAAAGGATTTAATATTTTGACATGAATAAAAATAAATTTAGAATTCGTGTACATACGCGTGTATACTTCCAAGGATAAATAAAATTTAAACGAATCAAAATACGTAAAATTTATGAAAAATTTTACATTTTAACAGCTTGAAATAATTAATTATGTGTAAACGGTTATCTTTAAGAATAAGATAAGTGAAGTTTGTATCAGTCTATTTTTTTCGAAAATGAGAGTATAGGATAAAATTTTATGTTGTAACTTTAAAAAATAATTATATATCTCATTTTTGACATTCAAACATGAAAGAATTGTAACACAAATATTTAAATTTTCAACCATCTTCCTGGTATAATACAGGTTATGTTGTAAATTTTCATTCAGTTATTTTAAAACATACAGTCTTTTTGACTCAGGTTATCGAGCTCAATTCAAACATCCATTATCATGTACGCTACATAGCTGTCTATTTAACTGAAAAAATTCTTTCTCTATTTTTAGGCTTGGCTATTTTATCAAATTAACAAGTCATCAATGGTTGGGTAAACTTGTTTAGTTTCATTAATTCTGTTGGTTAATACGAAGAACAAGTATTTGGTGATAAAATCATCAGAGAAATTGAAATTCAATTTTTGAAACGCTAAACATTTTTAATATCCTCATAAATTTTACTCTTTTCAGAATCTGTGAAATATTTATCATTCTCGACGTCGGTAACTCTAAATTTCTGTCTTAAAGTGTTTTGATTGTAACACTATTTGGATGCGTAAATTACACCATCCTTCTTTAGTTGTATCTTGGAGGAAAAATATGTTTTATACGCTTCTACTATTGTCAAAATGAGGGCACCTAATTATACTATTATCTAACCTTAAAATTTGATATAAAATGTTATTTTCTCTCAATACTCATCTCTTGTAAAATTAAAAAAAATCGTAATGTAAAAATTTTGTGAGTCATCAATGCTTTTGATCTAATTTTCAAATCACGAGCAGTTAAGATATTTAAATATTCATAAACGAGTTACGGTTTTAGCTGTTTTAAATAAGTGGTTTGATTTGGCCAATATCAAAAGTGTTTTAACGAAATAAAACGATTAGAATTATTTTAGAAAACTAAAAAACGAGATATTAATTTTTCTATTTGCTATATATTATCGATTTTACATATTTCCACAATATCCTAGTTTTTTTGAAATTTAAAGTTTTCAGAATATATAGTCATTTTTCATGATTTATACTTGAATCTTGATAAACTCTGCAGTTCCTCATATTTCCTCCCACGCGGTTTAGCATTTTGCTTTTAAACAATGATATAAAATTAAGAAATTTATATTTATGAAACAATTCCAAACATGCAATGAATTTAAGACAAAAACTATCATCATGTTAACACTTATTTATTCAAAATTTAGGGTTTTTTTATTTTCATGCATAAGGCTTGTTCGTGTTGTTTCTTCATATTTTTAATCTAAACGGCCAATTATTTTTTTCTTCCATCATGTTTGTATTCACAGTAATTATCACATTCAAAAGATTTTAGATTTTATTTTGACGATCGAATAATCTGAGCATCATCTTGTAATATATTTCAATCTATGGAACAATTAAATTTTATTGACGTGCCCAAATTTCCCTTTTTTTAAAACTTCATCACATTCTTTGAAACTTGATTTTTTGCTCACCCTATCAAGAATATATTTGCTTTAATGATTGATTCGACCGTCAAATTAGCCTTTATCGACATGATCAGAGGTTATTTTTATAAATGAAGCAGGTGAATTAATCGAAAGCACAAAAAACACGGAAGAAATATAAATAAAAAAATGAATCCATACTAAGGGAAAATGAATGCGCAAGAGTGGGAGCGTAGGTGCCAGTGAAGTTCTAATCTGAATTATATTCATTATCAGATGAAAAAATAGAATATGGAAAAAAATCTCGAAAGAGAAATCCCGAATGTATTAAATTAAAAAAGCTAATTTATCACGATAATCATTCTTTCTTAAAAAGTAAAACATAGACATGCGAAGACTTTTAGGGCGCATACATAAATATCTATTCTCAGATTTAATTAAAAAACATATCAATGAATTATGTAACTTGACTTAATGATCATTATATTTTATAAAAGTTTCTTAATACTAATCACTCTTTTCATACAGATGTCTTTAAATAGATTATCTCAGATAAAGTTGTGTCTTAGCATTTTAAAATATTAAAAAGAGGGGCAACTTCAGAGATTCGCACTAAACGTCAATCCTTGTCATCGAGGGGTTTAAAGAGACCCATTGAGAATATTACGATTGTTTTATATTATTTTTTTGAAAATAATATTCTCTCTTGACGTTCGCTACAACTTATAAATATTAAGTTAAATTAATTTCACTAATTTTCATACTATACCAATATTGTGTTATAAGGTTTGTCATTTACGAGTAATAAAATCGTAAGATCACAATGTCAACATTTACCCCAATATAGATTATACCATGAGACAAATGAGAGATTATAGTTCAACTTAAATCATGATTCATTTCAAATTATTTTGCATTTTTCAATTTAATCGTTAATTTCAATGAGAATGTCCAAATTTATAAATTATCTTTAGAAGAATTTCACGATTAAACAATATCCGCCGAAATTTAATAACTTATAACAAAACGATATAAAATTAGGATTTTATATCGTTAAATTAAAAAAATATAAAAATTCCTCAGCTTATTTTTTACGGTTAATAGGATGTAAATATTATGTAAATTGGCAACAAATAAAACAATTAATCTATGCGTATTCCACAATGTAATATCAGATATGGAAATATAAACGACATTTTAATTTTATATCCTTGAAATTGAACTAAAATTCTATTATAATTAAATAGAAAAGTTTATTTAAATGCACGTTTAAAAATAAATCGTATTTATGAAAAAAGCTTACCACCAAAAATATTTTATGATCATATTGTGTTTTAAGAATTTCTAACGAGATAACCATGAAGTATACAATCTTTTAACTTTTTAAAAATTATCTGCAGTTATTTAATTTTCAATTGATTGAATTTCTGTAGGATAAATTTTAAATAAAACACCAAAAAACCTTTAAATTCATTTCGAATAAACTTCTCCCGAATCTTGTAAAAATGTGAGAACATTAATAACACCTATATAACAGATTTTATAAAATGAAAGAAAAAAATATGAAAATTATAACATTTAAATACAGCGCGTTTTTATATTATTAATTTATAGCTTTATTTATCATGATAAATTGTCTATAATTTTAATTATCAATAAAATAAAAATGTATCTGATTAATTTTGAAAATAAAAATATTTGCTTCATACATTTTAATTTTTAAAATAATGGTTAAAAGTATTGAAGTCATATATAATGGTTAAATACATAAATATAATATAATCTACATAAAATTATCTCAATAATAACTCAGAGAGTTTAAGTAAGTAATAAAATAATTATTATTTATCACCAAAAATTTCACGAATATTAAAGATTTTTGACGCATTTGTGGATTTTAAAATTTTGAACGATAAACCTTTAGCTTCAGGATTCTTGAAAAAACTATTATAAATTATTATCAATGATATATTTAACATAAGTTAACAATATTTTATTCTTTTAATATTTAATAAACTGTTTTTTTAATCCATATTAAGCTTACGAATACTGCTTTAATCGTTATTGAAAAAAAGAAACGTGTAAATTTTATTTGTAAAAAATTTTTGTGAAAAACCTGTCAATTGTTCAAAATGTTGGTGGTAAATGTGTAATATCGTTCGACTCAACAAGTGAAATAGTACATTTTAACTTTCGATATTGAAAAAGATATTATATGCCATTTCTTTTTTGATATAATCACTTAATTATTAATTGAGGACAAATTTTATTTTCGTGAAAATAAGCATGTTCAAAATATGTTATTTTTTATTTCTAGTATGAAATTATTTTTAATCTATGGGAAAATTTAACATTTTTAATTAAAATTGAGGTTGTTTCATCAATAAATAAGCACTCACAAATATCAAAATAAGCCAAATCCATGAATGACAAAAACTGAAGTCAATAAAATATATGCCTCGTACATTTAAGATTCATAATGAAATATAATATATGTTTTAAAGTGCTAAAATATTTAAAATAAATTTAAAAAAACCATTAAATAGTTGACTCTCATAAAAATGAAAAATCAACAAAAAATGTAAATATTTTCTCATATTTAAAAGAAAAGTATAATTATGTGGAGATCAAATCTTAAATCTTGATTTTACGCTCAAGAAACGAATGTATATTCCTCAGTACAATTTTTTTCAAAAAATTAAGAGTTACTTCATTGTGATAAACCATTTATATTGGTTATGAAATTTTTTATAATATTAAATTTTAATTATATTAATGATATTTTCTCAAAGCCGAGAATAATAATTTCAAGATAAATTCTTTCAAATTATGTTTAACCCTATTTTAATAATACAAAAAAAATATTCGAGAATCTTTGGACAAATACGAATCTCATAGAAACACCCCAAATGCTATGAATAACAAATTTTTAACTTATATAAAATTTAAAATATTTAAAATCCAGATATGTCATGATTTTTTCAATTATTAACAAATAAATGTTAATTTTCAAACATTATACAAAAATATAATTTCATTAAATCTGTTGAATTTAAAATAATCAGTGTTTTATATGAAAAATATTGAATTGTAATATTTTTCATTGTTTATAACAATTCAATTGATAAAAAATACTTTTCTATCAACTCTTTCATTTTTATATTAATGCATTCCACAAAAGCACGAAGATTAAATTTTGAATAATAAGTTACATTTTATAAACTTCAAGGATTTTAAAATTTTTGGCTTATAACATCTTTAAAACCTCAAATTTTCTTCAATATGAATCTTTGTTAATACCGTGAAGTTTTCAAAAAATATTTTTGACTTCACGCATTTAATTTAGTATAACTAAGCTTCATATGTTATGGCTTGCAAATATTTTCAAAGATAAAACATAGTCTCATTTAGATAAATTTCACCAGAGTGAAAATTTTTTTGGAGATTATTCCAATTTCAACGAAGAAGAATATTTAATTTCCATCAGTTTATCATAATGTGTTCTAATTAAAAACAATGTGAAAACAAGTTCAAACCCCGATACTATCATTTATCTCACCACACATAAAATATAAAATTAAATTGGCTAAAATGCTTGTATCATTATACTAAACTCGTTTAATCTAATAAATATAAACTTATCTTTTCTTAACTTTCCCTGAAAATATAAAAAAAATAACAAAATAACACGTGAAGTTTTATTTTGACAATTTTAAAATGGAAAAAATGATTATGATTGATAATTATAAGACGTGTTAACATTTTCACATGATACGAAAAAGATAATACTTTTTATACTCATATAAATATTCCTTAATTTTTTTTCTCTGTAAATATTTCAACCATTTTTTAAAATTAGAATATTTTTGTTTACAACAATATCTGATTCATGTTTTTTCTTCGAGTCGATATTTTTTAATTTTTCCTGTTAATTAAATTCATTTGTAAATAAAATTTATTTTTTATAAAATAAATTATATTTAATGAAAAATACTTAAAATAAGTAAAATTAAAGAAGATACATTCAATTAAAGGATTTTATTTTAAAAATATTTTAACACATGTTAAGTTAATAACCTGGAGGAAAAGAAAAATTATATTTATTTAAAAGAGTTTAAAACATAAAAAATAAATTATAATATTACATAACAGTGAAAAAATCGTCTAAGTATTATTTAAAAGGAAAATAATGAATGTTAAGGGCAAATTTTTATTTGTGACACAAAACATTGATAAAATGTGAAAAATATTCATGAATATCAGTTTTTTTATATTTTTACAATCTTAACCAATAAAAATCACCTTTCATTTAAATTTGATTTTTAGGTTTAAAATTTCTAAAAACTCATGTTTAATATAATTTTTTTAATGGAAAGAAACTATCCCTTTTATCATACTCACGTTTATTTAATTAAGCGTGAGTTTAACTTAAATGAATCATAATTACTCTAAACTGGATAGTTATTGTGATTTTTCATTAATATGCATGATTATCAGTTCCTTAGATGTGTGTTTTAATTTAATCGAATACTAGTCCTAATAGAGTTACTTTTTTATTGGTTTTTGATAACATGGACACATGAGGTTTTTGTTTTTAAGCTTTGGCCTTAAATAAATATGCTTCTCTTTGTATTTTTAAAATCTAGGATTTGATCTGTTTCTGACTCATTGCTATTTGTGAAGTTAATGTTGTGCAGAAAGAGATCTGTGCATGCTTTATATTAATCCCTTAACAATGATTCAACGAGATCAAAACCAGTTGAAAAAATTTTTAATATATTTTTTGTTGTGTGATACCTAAAGCTTTTTGTATACATATTATTTTATGATACTTGAATTACTTAACAATTTTTTCATTTTGTCAAATTTCTTTGGAATATCATATATTAAGCAATGTAATTTTTAAATGACTTTAAGCTATTATTAATAGTATTATATTGCAATATTTTTTGCTCTGGATATTATTTATCATAAAAATTATTCTGATATTCAATTTAAATTATGAATAAATAGGTAAATATTTTTATTTATTTATAATATCTATGATTATTTAATATCACATTGATTTTCTTGAATAATAAGTTTTAGATGTGATTACTTACGAACGTAATTTTCTCAGAATTACTTAAATTATAAAAAAATTTTGAAGCAGTCATGATTTTGTTTTTGTGAATTTTGGAAATTAATATAATAAATTTATCTTTTCAGGGATGTGAAACTTTAATTTCTGTTGTTTCATTCATCTTTAATAATCATCATACTTTAGAATATTTACAAATAACCATATTTTTTTGGTTTTTTATAATTTATTTATCTAACATAACTCAATGGGTTTGATGATGATTCACCATTACTTATGTGGATAGACATAAATAAGTAGGGAATGGTTAAGATTTTATTTTTGAAAATGAATTTTTGTATTTTAAGGTTTTTAATTCATCATAGACCATAAAATTCAGTTGATTTTTCAAAGTTTACAACCATAATATTTAAAATGCAATTTTTGAATATTTAATAAGGAAATTCAAAATATATTACTGTTTGATCATTCAGTAAACAATATCTTGTTCTACTGAAAATTTTCTAATCCTAAAAATATTTATCAAAATTTATTTGCATTCTAATGTTAATTCAACCTTAATTCGATCTGTTAAATAGTTAATATAAATATAAAAAAATGAGACTAATTTATGTTTTTAAGCACTTAATCAATATCCCTCATGTGATTTGCACATTAACATAAAATGTGGTTTTTTAAGTTTAATTCTCTCACTGTTTTAGATAAATTTATTACACTTCAATATTATTTTATAATTTCTTGCTGTAATTGATATATCATAACTTTAATTCATTTTGTGATATATATTGTATAAAATTTTTACAAATAGTTTTGGCTTACAACAACTTCTACCTTACGTTCCAATCATGAAACTGTTTAAATTAAAGTTTTCCACGCGGTTCGCCAACGACTTTAGATTTGATTAGCATAAACTGTAAATTACAATACACAAGAATGTATTTGCATTTTGACTGAAAAGGACGTGCATCTTGTAATTTTTCAAAATAACCTCAAACACAGAGAACTAAAAGAGTAGATATTCAAATAATTTTAATCGTAGGGGATTAAAATTTCTGGGTCATTCGATGACACTATTTTAAGGTTTCTGGATGCATCATATACTTTAATTGTCATGTAGATCTATTAAAATATCTTCGATTTTTGCGCAATTTATCATTTTTAATTCAGTTCTAATTCGAAATATTAACATAAATCTACAAAGTTAACAAAATTAAAATCTTATCAATCATAAATTTTTAAGTATTTCAAAAATCTGAAAAATATTTTGTGCCTTTGAAAATCATGCGGGTTTTTCAAACTCTTGATTTTATTTATTCACTCTTGAAGAAATGAAGCTAATTATTCTTCTTTCTATTAATTTAATTCTGAAATGTTGAGAATGTTTTTGACAATCCATTTAACCAATTAACTCGATTACTCAATAGAAAATGAAAAAAAGTTAATAACTCTTAATTACTCCAAAAATAAAACACAAGTCTGTTCTCATAAACCTTTTGTTGAGAGGTGAACTGCATTTTTGCCGAGAAATGAGTTGATAACGTGAACTTTAAAATGATTTTCTTTCTGTATTATCTGGAAAGTTCATTAAAAATATTTTGACCAAGTGATTCTTACAACGTTTTGAACGATAGTTTTTTTAAATGTTCAGAAGTGATGAGAAAAATAAAAAAAATGAATAGTTAAGACGAAATTTATGGTTTTATCTCTCTACTTTGTGCATATTATCTCAGCGTGGTATTTTAATACTTCATATCCGATGAAGTATTTGTTTATTTGCAACATTCTGATGCTTCTATGGTGTATAAGAGTTCCGAGAACCTAAATTAAGCAACTAATAATCTCTTGTAATTTTTCTGTCTTGTTCCCAATATGATTAACAGATACTTCCATCTCAGTTAATTTGGATGATATTACTTCGCAATATGCTGTGATCTTTCAGAAGTTATTGGAGATTTGATAATGTTCTGAGTAAATATTGAAAAATATTTGTATAAAACAGTTATGAGATTAGTAGTTTGGACAGACAAATTTAAATGCTTACATTATTTAATGAAAGACACCTATCTACCTCTTGAAAAAATATTTCACAAACAGATCGAATATGTTGATGCCCATAATCATAAAGGATCCGTTGAAGCTTTCTGCGTATGTTAAATAAAATAATTAAACTAACACAGACATATTTTCTCTGAAGCCGTAATAATGTGAGCTCTCGCTATTTTAGTTATACTTCAATCTCTGAACATAGAGCATTTTATGATCAGTATACATTAGTATCTAAATTGATCATACGTAAACAGTACATATGTGTTATCTTAGTTTCATTATATCAAATTGGTTGATGTAACTAAGTTGAGTAATTCTATAATCAGTTTCTACAGTTATAAATTATGTGATTGATTATTCTTTACATATTTTCAAAATTTTTAAGACATCAAAAGGATGGAATTATATTCAAAATTAAAGAATTTATAGAGAAACTAAAATGATTATTAACTGTCTTAATTTTATGAAAGCAGGATACATATAATAATTATATTGAATTTGCATATTAGTCAGATAAATTTTAAAATCATAAGTGGCAAAAAGATAACTTTTACTGATATTTGAAACTTAAAATTTAAGTAATTTGACATAATTGGTAAAAATTCTAATCAAATAACGAGTTTATACTTGTTATTTTTCAGGGAAAAATTTTTAAAGAGTTTCTGATTCTCTATATCAGGTTAAAAATAAATGTAACAAAATAAAATTAAAATTTACACTCAAATAGACCATATAAATTACTTTTTGAGTGTAATACAAACAAACGAATTTTCAAATTATAAAATATCGAAGTATCTTATCTTTTATACTTAAACATGAAAATTGGAGAAAAGTGTTCTTAATATATTTGACATTATTTTTGTTTATTTTTAAATTTTGGGAATATTAAGAAAATTTTTTGAAAAATAAAATATTTCTCCATTGTGATACTCAGATAAATTATGAAAACTTTTAATTTTAAATGTTGTTGATTGTCGTGATTATAATTTATCATTATCCACCAATTCCAAACAAGTTCTTTTATGATTTGAAAAATCTTTCATGTAACGTCTAACCCGATATTGTGAAAAAATAAATATTTTTAAAAATGAAAAAAGCTCAAACACCAAAGATGTCGATTTTCAGCCCCGATAATTTAAAAAAATAAAATACATCTTTTATAAAATTGATCATTTCATTTATCGGATATTTATAACAGCAGAATGCTGTGAAAAATAACTCTATGAAGAATTTATTTTGTTGTAAGGTGCAAAATTATGAGAAGAATAATACTTAATATTTTTTATCATCGTTTAGTTACTCAAGTATTTTCAAGAAACCTTTTTTTAATTGGTTAATCCTTTTCTAAATTTAATTTTATATTTCAATATACTATCTCATATATTTTAATCGAGCATTCAAAATTCGAATGTGTCAGTTCTTCATCATTCTAAAGAATTCCTCACATTTTACAACTTTTGTAGAATTATAATATTTACCGATATATCTATTAAAAATACTCGAGCGTTTTCTAGAATTAAACATATTACTAAATCTGATATCTCGTTCAAACTTTGCGTTTATTTACGGAGAGCCCTTTTGATATTATTTTATTTATGAAATATTTTTAGCGCAGTCGAGTCCTTTGAAACCATTGAACAATCTAAGAGAATCGAGAGAAACAAATTGCAAAATGTGATTTAATTGAAGAAAAGACCTTTATTCTGTTTATTTTGTCACCATTATCTTCTGAAATTTTTTATGCGATGAAATGATGATATGCATGAATTATGTTTGTATTATTTGAAGTTGAAAAATCAAATTCAGTTTCGGTTTTGGGTATTACTGCATTTGAGTTTAATATATGTGACTGAAGCGATTCCTCATCCTGCTTCCTTTGAATGTGGAACCTTGAAGAACCTAAGGAATTCAACATCCATACGTGAATCACCAAATTCTAAGTAGATTTGCCATCGAACACTGTGAGTCTTTTCATGTGTTTGTTTTTACGCTCATCAAATTTTGGTAAATGTATGTTCTCTGGCGTTTGATCATCTGTAACTATTGGAACCTAATTTGATTTCAATGGCTGGTATAAAATATTCCAGTCTTTCTGTGAATATTATCATCAGAATTAAGATGAACTCTTTTTAAATCATCTATTCATGTTTGAGGAATATAAATTATGGTTGTAAAACGACAACGAACGAAATATAACCAGGTTTTTGACTATTCTTGATAATTTTGAACCCTAGTGAAGTACTTTCTAATCTTTCATCATATAAAAGAGGATTAAAGGATTGCAACATTACACAAAGAATAAAGAAATTATATTTACATACATTTTCAAAATATTTAAGTTTATCTGTTGTTTTCTGATATTTTAACAGCCAAAAAAATCGTGTAAAATATTAAAAATGACAAAAGGTGTCAACTATAAATTATTTCGTGATTCTTGACAGAAAATAACTTCAAGAAAAATGGCAAGACTATTCTGTTTGATATGCATGTAATAAATATTAGAGATTTTGTAAATTAGTAGCTTCAAATTAAAATTAAAGACCTGAGATTGTAGAGCCAGAGTTTTCTTAATGGTAAAAGTTTATTTTTGATGAATAAAATAGTTTCTAGTTTACAGAGTTATTCAAACCTATAACATGGTTCTCTCAAATAATGAACTTATGTACGAAAGTTTAGTTTGAAAAACAGTTGGATTAAAATACATTTTATAAATTAAATCAAATATATAAATAAATTTCTTCGAATTAAATGATTTTTATACTCATTCATTCTTCAAAACTGTCATAGTATGAAGGTATGATTTCCGTTCTTAATCCACTCTGATGTAATTTATTTTGGCTATAAAATGTAATTTATCATTGTTTATAAGTCTAACTGTATTTAATTCTGATTCTACAGATAAAAAATTTTCGATCGGATTCATATCATACCAGGAAACTAATGATGCAAATAAATTGTCATTTATATTTTCAGACGTAAGACGAACTTCTCGGATTTGCTTCAGCTGTATTCCAGATGTCCCAATGCATTTTTCATCCGAATGTTTTTGAGATTTCGAAAAAAATTTCAGAAATCACATCTTTCAGATCAACATATTTTATTGACGGTCGATTACAAAAATATTTAAATTCGATTTTTCAGCTTGATTAGTCCTTTTCTTTTTCTTACAACTTCCTTATAAAAATAAAAAATGCAGGATTCTAAATTTCAGAAGATTCAAAAACCTTTATGCAAAGATTTAATGAAACTTTGCTGATTACAACAAATTCAAACAATTTCCTCTTCGTTTTAACTGAATAAATACTTTTGATTCGGTTGAATAAAGTTTTATCCAAAAAACCACTACTCATGCTACTTTTTTTGATCCCATTTATTATAATTGTTCATAGTTAATTTCATTATATTAATTTTATCATGACTGTCTGCCTCTATATAAAACGAAAAACAAAACATACAAGATTAAACATGTAACTTATCTCTTATCCAAACTATCTTGTGAGTCATTTGAAATAATAATAAACGATGAATTAAAATTTTAAGAGATTCGTTTTAAAAAATGCTATCATATGATAAATACATACCTCATTATCCTTGAAATATTTCAACGATGATTATAAAGATACTTAAGAGAATATAGGGCATAGAAAACATAAAATTTTATCAGACCTTGTTAAAAATCGACAATATCTGAAAATAAATCATTTAAGTTGTATCTTTTGAACACTTTTAAAAAAGTATATCACAGTTAAAGACCCCAATCAATATGATTTATCATGAATTACCGGAACAGCAAATAAACAGCTTTAATTTTTATGTATATAAGAGTATATAATAGTTGATATTTATCTAATCAAAAACAAACATTAAATAAGACGTATGCTAAGGGTGAATTATCGAAAAATTAAATATACAGAAAATAAACGTTAAAGAATGTAACCTTTCTGCGATTTGTCAAAGGTCAAAAATATAAAATTATAAAAACCATGGAGTTAAAATTTATTGTCAGATAAAATAAGGTTAAACAGTTCTGGGGTTTAAAAACATGTATTTTTGAAGAGTTAACCATCCAATGAATCATGATTAAAATGGCGTCAACATAATACATATATTTCGGCAAAACATGATTCTCAAAATTTAGAGGGGTACAAACTAGGTTAATTTATAATCAGAATCTCAACATAATGACGGATTAAAATCGACAATTTGGTTTAATATTGCATATTTCCTTTCTTTGATAAAATAAAATCAATTGTAGAATGAAGAAGAAAATGGTGAAATTAACAAGTAACTTACATTCGTAAATCTTAGACACAAAGAATTTACAATGTGAATTTACTCTGATGTTTCAATTTGTGACATCCATTTAAATTCAAAAAAATGACAAAAATTTGTAATATTTTAAGATAATGAACAAATTCAATGATATTGGATTTGAATGATTCAATTTTTTCAGAATTCTCATAAACTTGAGTTCTTACTAATTTCTTAATAAATTAATTGAAAATACTACTCCCATGAATTTATGATATTCTTTATACTTGTGAAGACAACAATGATCAATGAACATTTAGCACCAAATATATGTCCTCGCCATACCAGGAAAGATAAATCTGCAAAGCTATCAAGAATTTAAATATACTGGAAAAGTCTTCTTGATTAAATCTGAAATGAGTTCAAGAACATCACTCTGAAATCGTTGATTAATATAATGTTTCTCTCTTTATGTTATGCTTATGATCGAGATATTGCATAGCTTCAAAAATTTCTAGAAAGCTATATATAAGTCCTCGATGAAGTTAATTGATAATTTGTTCATCTCGTTTAAGATATCAAATAGTTACGAAATTAGCTATAAAACTCAAAGCAATCAAAAATTTCACTCAAAATCCTATACTAGACTTATCAGTTTGTAAAGATTTTAAAAAAACAAAAATATTTTATGGGTAAAATTTTTTTATATGTAGAGCCATTGGAAAATTTTTATTCCTCCAATGGTTTATATCAGAAAAATCCTTTCTTTTAAAAATAACTTTTTGACTCTCGTACTTCATAACTATGTACGACCATAGATACAGATCTGGGGCATTTCGTGATTTTTTAACTTTTTTAATGTTTGAAAATCCCCTTTTGGCTGCATATTTTTCGATTTTATTGGACAGTTCACTTGATTTTAAAGAATCTCAATTACCTGGGCACTTAGTTCTCTCTATTACTTCGATCTATATTCAAAAATAATTCTGTTGATTCATATTGTGGTTTTATTAACTTTAGTCAGCTATTAAAATAATCAAACCATGAATGTTTATAAAAAAGATATGAAGTCAAACTTTTCCTCTGATTTATCTGTAAATTTATTCACGTAGATTTATATGATGGGTAGCGTATATATGTTTATTCCTCGAAATTTACTTCAGTGAACTCAAAGAAAATTTATCTGGATTGGCTGTGTTCGTTCATGGCTGTTGAAAAGACACCCTAGACATGATCTTTACTCTGTGAAGATAGCTTGGTTTAGTCCGAAGAACATTGAGAATGCCAAGAATTTAGATATCATTCACTTTCTTTTTTCATTTTTTCTTAATTTTGTTTGATGGAGATCATAATTGAAAGATTAATTAAAAAAGAATGCCATATATCTTTATATGATCTTATTTGCGCATGAAAATGATTTTATAGCTTTTATTAAAACATACTTTCGGATAGTTACGCTTATCTAAAATGTTGAGATAGAATGCTTGAAAAAATTCTTAATTTTATAATTTTTAATGTGCATGCCAAATCATATCAAAAATTTATAATAAAATATAGTTTTTATGAATATTATCCATGACGTAGTTTATAGAATTGAATTTGTTATATTAACAATGTAAACTAGTTTAGTTTAGAAACCAATCAAGCTTAACTTAATAAAACGACTTAAAAATTGAATGTGATAATTCTTGTGCATTCCATCCTTTGATAGGATTATAAAGTCATTTGCAACTCTTCAAGATTTTTACATTCATTTTCATTCTAACATAAATCACTTAAACAAATCAAACATTATTTACAAAAAATAAAATAATGCATAATTTCGCGGGATGTAATAAGGGTATAGAAAACACGATTAAATCTAGCAATCTACAGCTCCAGACTTAAACCATCAAAAGATAAATGGTTTGTATCAAAATTAGCGAGTCATTATAAATATACATGTTAATCAGAATAGCGCATTGTTTATATCGGGGTCAACTAAGTATGGATTTAAATCTCCTTTTAACCTAATTTTATGTATTTTTTAATATTTTAGAATTTACTGATTAACTGAACAAAATTTGTATCATCTCAAGGACTTTTATTCATGATTACAATCAACATAATTAAGAATTCCTAAATTTCTTTATGCGTATTATTTATAATTCTGATTTCAAATTGATTTTTTTTTGTATATTTTAAATTTTTATATTCTATTTTCTTATTCATAACATTTAAACTGTCATTATTTGTTTAAGTTAACAATTACAGCTCATTTTAAAACTAAGATTCAAAACGAAACGTATTTATCGAACGAGAATAAAATACATTCCCTTAAATATGGCACATCGAATTTGAAATATTATGTCCTTTGAAGATATTAGTTTAGGTCTATCGTGCTGAAAAATGTTCTATTATGTTAAAATATTCAACCCATTTTAATATTACTTGTTTTAAATACAATATATTTTTCAATTTTTGGCATGATAAATAAATTATATTTAAATTTTTTTCTGTTTTATCAATTAAGGATGATGGTTACCATCAAATTGAACCCGTATGAAAATTGAGAAAAGCGTGTTTCTCAAATAAACCGAAGGAAATATTTTAATTCACATATCAATATAAAAATCGAATTCCTATCTGGATAAAATTTTATCTCAAAGATAAGTATCTTGTGAGAAAAAGAAAAAAACTTATGCTTCTTTATTAATCGATTTATCGTCACTTCAAACAACTGTCTCAAAACTTAGTTCCATTTGTTAAAATATTCTCGAGTTAAAAATCTCAACCTGCAACATTCATCCTATGAAATAGAGAAGGTTAACTTCAGGAAAAGATTTTCACATTTAACCAGGTGTTCAAAGGATAATCATTTTTAACTTCAAAAATATAAATTGACAGGATTACTCAAATTTTTTGGGTTAAGTTTTAAAAACAAAATATTATCTTTTTTTAAATTTTTAAATAAGCTGATAGCAATAATAAAAATAACCTGAACAACTCAGTTGTGCATGTTGACCTATTGTTAAATGCAACATACACTTCCATCCAGTTCACATTTATTTTTCGATTCTCTAACAAAGTATTGATACGCTGTTCACCTTCCTAGGATAAGAGGACAAAATTGCCAAGTTAATAGGGTATTTAAATAAATTTAATAATTAAAAAAGATAACCGTTGAAAAATAAATGAATACTTTTCTTTTGTAAAAACAACAAATCATCAATAAAAATTCACTTTCATTAAAATTGAATAATCTACAGATTTAATAAATATTTCTTCGATTTGTAAAAAGGGGCATGTGTTGAGTCCTGTTTGATAAATAAATGATCATAAATATTCGAATAGATGCTCTATTTGTCAAATATCACTTTATGCTATCATTCGAAAACATGAATATATATCATTTAAAATTTAAGCTCTTTGTAAATTTCTTTGAGATGCTTAAAAATCCTATTACTACCATCAATTTTACTTAAAAATGTTCATAATAATAAATATATATTAATCTCTTATAATAACTGAACTAACGTATTATACTTCTTGGATTTCATGTAACACAATATATTCTAAATTTGACATGTCTCATTCTACATTACTATGGCATTTTCTCTCAATAAAGATGATTCTGTCAAAGTTTTTATTACACTTAATGCCACATGGTGTCACTTTAATAATTCATAAAACTACACTTTTCAAATTGCTAAGTTGTCAGAGCAATGAATTATTTTTTTCAGAAGGCTCTTCTTAAAATAAGTCGTGTTTTTTATAATTACTTGATCCATAGAGGAGTATATGATTTTAAATTTTTTTACAAATATTATCTTGATAAACTCAAGTATGAAGACACAGTATGAGGAATCACAATTAATTATGAATGCAATTTTACATGATTTTGCTTAATTTCGTTTTCGAATTAAAGAGACGATCTTAAAAATATCGATGGCAATTCATACCTTTTAAATAACACTATGGTAAAGAAAAAATTTGAAATGCTTAAGGATTTCCTGATTTTCCAATAAAAAAAAATCATATTTTTTTACTCCATGCATATGAACAAAACGTAATTTTACATCTTTTAATGTTTTGTTTCACAGGTTTAATTTTAAGTGTTCATGAACCTTCGTCACGATTTTCTTTAAACGTACCTGTTAAATAAACTTTAAACATGTTTTTGGCGCATTTCTTGTCTAATTGTTTTTTATTCTCATTCTACATTTATTTTAAATAAAACTCCGTGATTCTAATTATATGAAACCAAATTTTATTTAAGTTTCATTTTTGAGATGGATTACCACACGTAATAAAATAAGGACGCATTCCCTGTAACTTGTATGAAAATCATACCATTTTTAATCAGAAAAATTCAGCTTATTTTTGAACATTTATAACGCTTTTGTGTCATCTATTAACATTCAGCTTTTTGAGATACAAATATTTTGACTGTGTTTTTGATAAAATTATTTGAGTTAAAATTAAAATTTTATCTCTGTTAGCTAAAAATATTCTTTTTTCCATCTCGAGGATCTGGTATTTTACTTCATTGATAAATGATTTTAATTTTTTTGCATTTTAGTTTATTGATGGGTGATATAAAAAATGGTTGTCTTTAATTCTGGGATTGGTTAATCTTTTTTGTTTTTTTTTATTTGATGGAGTCGTATTTTATTTTGTTCTAAACTGGTGGCTATAAATTTGAATTAAAAGGAAAAAATAAAATGTTTAAAAAAATTTTATCACAATAAAAGATTGGGGTAAATCGAGATTTACCATATTTTATTTAATATAAATTTATATTGGCAGCTTTTTAATAGTTTATGGGCAAAAAGGGGTGTATAAATACTATTCAACTTTAACGTTGCATCATTCAAATAATTTTTTTTAATTGACTAAATTTTCTAAGATATTTCATTTTAACTGTTATTAACTTCGCTTTTTGAAATTTCAATTTCTTTAAATCTCAAGGATTTTCTTTTTTTCTAATTTAAAAATAGATTAAACCATGAGTATTTAACTTTTATTGTACAAAATCTTAAATTCCATTGATAATTTAAAAATTCAAAATGATAAAAAAATATTTCTACTATTTTCCTGAATCGATACTTAAAGAATACGTATTTTTCATCAAAAATTTTTGTTTATACAGTTCTTATATTCAATATTTCGTTTGAATTCTTTAAAATTTTGTAACATAAATCATAATAAACCAGATGTTCTTTGCCATATATTGTGAATGTAAAATTCAGGATACCATTTCTATTGAGACGATTCAAAAATATCATTATTGAAAACTCTTTATTTTTCAGTATAGCAGTTGCCATAATAAAAAAGCTATGCTGATTTTTAAGTCATTGTACTTTATCATATTTCCTTTATTTCTCTCATTTTGATGGTTATCATGCAACTGTGGTCCAGAGTGAATCAATTTTCCTAATTTTTCTGAATTTAGTATTCTCTTTTGTTTCTAAAAATGAGGTAATATAATCTTGTCCTGTAACTTTATTCATATTTTTTTATGCTGTTACTCAATACTATTCTCAGCCTTATGCTATAATCTCTCACTTGAATCATTTCGACATACTTTTTTTCTTCTTTAAAAAAAATAAACACGCTCTAAGTCGTTAAATTATCCTTTTTATTGTTATGGTCCCAAAAATTTAACAATTGAGTTTAACGCCGTAAATTACATTTTCATTGATCAAATGGATAACAGCAGTTCTTGCAATTTTAACAGCGAATTATATCTCTAAAATAACTTTTACTTCTATAGTGTCATTTTATAAACAAAATAAGAAAAAGGTTATTTAAAATTATATAAGCATATTTGACTTGCTAAAAATTAAAAGAACTAAAATTTAGAATTTTATCACAGATATTTGCCATATCCTATGATTGTAATAGATATAAAGGCATCGATAATTTCGACATAATTGCGCTCAAGCATAGTTTTACATTAATTTGCATATTAAAATATGAATTTATTGTGATCGAACTTTTCTATCAAATATTTATCCGAACAAGAAGTTACCACTTAAAATGAAAATAAAATAGTTTTTGATCGGAATTACCCTTCTTTGAAGTTTTACATCATGCATTATTTTTGATTTAAACCAGAAAATGCTTTCAATAATTAAATTTTATCAACAAATTAGTTTTTTTTAATCATATTAAATAACACAACTGTAATAAAAGTATTAAATATATTAGTGCATTCTACTTTGATCACATAAATTGTCTCGATCTCACACTAGCATATCTGATTTCTTTAAAGAGAATTATATAATTAATTACAAATAGGGTTATCAATTAATTTTCAAATATTACCCAAAATTTAATTTTGATTTTCAAATTATTTGTAATAATATAACATTGACAAATATTTCAAAAGATGGTATGTATAGGAGTATAATATAAAATTCCACATAGTCATGTTTCGTGAACTGACAAAACACTAATATTGCAAATAATAAATTTGTCACTCTATTATTTAAATATTTTCATTAATATTTAAGGATTTCGAATATTTCAAATTTTAAAAATCAATGTGTATAATATGATACATCTAGGCATGTTTAAGAAATCTATTATATTTGATTAACCGAAGTCCAATTAAAAGGTGTGACAATATGGCGAAAAATATGGGTCGTATCTATTTTTAAATAATTACAAAGATCAAAAGGTCCGATAATTATGGTCTTTACTCTTAAAATTTAATTTTAAATCACTTTCTTCAAGCTGGCAAGAATCACGACAATAAAATGTTATAAATTATGTTAGGACATTATATCACGGAATAGAAGTCGTCAAAAAAGGGACAACTGGATAGATTTGAAAGATAAATTTAAAACTATAAATATATAAAACATAAATTTGAACTTTTTTTATTTTCAATATAGCAAAAAATTGAATTTATCACATCAAAATAATACGCTCGTCGTAAAATACATAAATTGTATGGCAACTTTTGATCATAAAAATCCATTAATTTTCATGATATTAAATTAATAATTTCCACATTTTTAGGAATAAAGGTTTTTTGTCATATAATATTCTCTGATGAAAATATTCATCAAAATATCATTAAAGAACAACGATCGCGACAAACAATGGAATGAACCATAGAAATTAGAAATTTTATTATTTTTAAAGGTGCATTGTCAATGAAAATCTATTCATGTGATAAATTTTGATAGAAAGTATGTATTAGCATATAGATTTAGTCATTAATAACAAAGATGACTGTTTTCTCGATTTTTAAAAATGTATTTTTATATATTTCTACTCATACCGTAAATTTTTAAATTTAGTTTTATATATTTATATCATTGAGACAAGAATAAGTTAAATGAGGATATGTTAATCAAATTAAAGTTGTATGTATTAAATCAAACAACAAAAAATTCATTTCACAATATTTTACAATACAATGAGTGTCCATGAGGTTAAGACAAACGATTTTCGAATTATTTTGAAATAACATACACATTTATTTTTGAGGTTATGTATGAACATGAACAAATTTCAAATTTTTATGATAACATAGTTTCGTATTTGTGTATTTTCGATAAAAAAGATTCTACTTTTTTTTACTGATCTTGTTGTCCTCATTAAACATATTAATAGAATTTAATGATTTTAAATATTTGAAATCTATTATGGATTTTCCACAAAAATTCATAGAAATAAAAATTTGAATTTTGGACCGAGTATAACAGCATTGAACGCCTCTTGATTAATTGAATTCATACTTATAGTATCTGCATAATGGGTAATAACCCTTTAAGTATTTTGAGAAATTACGCGTTGAACAGAAAGGGGCCGATTACTATTATAAAATTAAAATGGCCATCATACTCAAAAAATAATTTGCACACGTTTTGTTGATTCTAGTGTTATTACTTTCATACTGCTAACATACTTTTACAGAAGATTAATTTTCGTTGAAATAAGTGATCATATTATATTTTATATTTTATGTGAAGTTATTTAAATTTTTTGAAAGCTATCTATTTTCAAATACTCATTTGTATGAATGTGTTTTTTATTCTGATACCAGCTGGATCATTCTTATTTTATATCCAAAAGATTATATGGTAAATTTTATATTAGACGATCATTTGGATCTCAAGAGTCCATTAAAAAATTCTTGTCATACTTTAAATCTCATAAGATTATCTAACTTTTAAATTGTATGTTATTTATTATTAAAAAAATAAAATTTTTTGTTTCAAATATAATTGAGGTTTCTTATGAGAGCACTAAATTATAAGAATGTAGCTTATGTTGGAGCGACTACTTATTTTTCAATTTAGGGGATTATTTTATCAATTAGCAAAATATCTGATGTTATGATTTTTGAATTATCGGTTTCACAAACTTTCCCTTTTGTTCAAATATTTTCCGCTGTCCTGAGTAAAAATTTTGTTAAAATGAAAATATAAATTAAACAAATAAATAAAAGTTAAAACTTAAAAAATAAACGATGAATGAACTTGAGCAAACAAAATATATCACATAAAAAATATCTAATTATCATAAAATAATGTTCCATAGTTCTCTTAAATAATTGATACAATTTTTTCAAAAATACATTTTGAAGTTGTAAAGTTGTTTTAAACTATCATAGGATAGTGTTGTAAATTATAAATTACAAAAAATTCGGGTATCTTTAAACAATTATTACCCTCTAAATCATGTTTAGTTATATTTTTAAATTTTGTGTATGCTGTCATCAACACTTTTATTTAAAAATATTACTAGAACATAAATAAGACGTTTAGCCCTTCGTGATCTTTGAAATATACAATTGATTTAACAAAATTTAAAATAAAGTAAATTATATGTCACGAATTTCTTATTTGATATTATGGAATAATATTATGGGTTGAACTGATAAGAATATTCCTGTTCTGTCAATCGAAGAAAATTTAAAGCGATTAATTATGATGCAAATTTAAATCTATTGGTATCTGATTTCAAAAATCCATGATTTAACTTCACAGTTCAAACAAAAATGCTGTAAATTCAAACTATTCCATTGAACTAAGTTATTTTTCTGAAAGTTAAAAAACTTAGAGAGTTAAATTACTTGAAATAACCTAAATAGTAAATTTAATTCCAGTTACTTCTTCTCAGCATCACTTTAGCCAGTCATGCAGACAAACCATAACCATCACATTTTCTGGAAGTAGAAATGATCGCATTCTATGTACGATGTAAACTGAAGGGCAAAACAGTCTTTTCGCACTCAACAGATGTTGCCTCTTCACAAAGAGTTTTTTGCACAAAACTACTTTCGACAGGAAAAAGATGATTATTAAGTTTCAACCACATAAGAGGATCTTTTGTTTCTAGAACGAGAGTTTCTTATCAGTACCGCTTCAACTCAACCCTTGAATAATGTACCGCACCTTTTTTATCTGCTGAGGAAAGCGATTCTGAGTCGACCCACTACAGTGTAACTTTTCGTTTTTTTCGGCCCAGGTGTTTCTGGCTATTCATTGCCTTTTTCTTCTGAGCCAGTTGAACGTCCTGCCAGATTTCTTTTGTTGTATTTATCTCGGTTTTCATTGGACAATGCTCTCCATTCTTCTTTACGTTGCGCTCATTTAAACAAGTGAGTTACTTATAACGTGGATCTTAAAATGGAGCAATGCGCAACATTGTCTGAGAATCAATATCTTCGATTCTGTTTGTGAAGTTCATTTAATGTTGCAGTTTTGAACCGTGCAATGTAAACTGGAAAGTCCTCATTAATTATCAGAGATTAATACAAAAGGCCTATAAAGAAAGAAAATTTTGCATATTGTTCACTCTCAACATATTATATTGCATCTGCAATTGATCCAAACTTACGTATATTTAGTAATTTTGTCCCAGTCTGATTCGGTTAAGTCTAGGTCAACTATAGCCTTAGAGATCATCAGTATGATAGTGAATAAAGGCATCTTCAACTACCAACAATCTGGTTAACATCATGTAGGTACTGTTCAAACAACTTGCCTATCCTGCAGTTATCTGTGGAAGATGACGTCATATTTCGGAAGACACAATGGAATAACTTTTCATCAGTTTAGATGCGTTGGCCGATCTGTGCATAAAATGTTTAAGTTACGAGATTTTACCACAAAAGATGATGATTTAGCTAACTTCAAACCTTTTAATATTCTAAGTTTATAACTGGGATCGATACATGATATATGGCTATAATCCGTTTGTCTGAAAGCAGAGACCATGTTTTGTGCTCTATTTTTTACGATACAGAATATTTTTTTAGATGCTTCGTGCTTTCAGTGAACTTTTCAAAGAAATTTGCAACGTTTTATCAGTAATTATTTTGTCAACATATATGCAAACATACGCAACTGATGTCAGTTTCCAGTAGAAATCAATCCAGTTTCCCATTATACTACAGTATAGTTCATTGTTTTTTTAGGTCTAAAAGTTGACTGCGAGAGCAATATTGTGAATGCTTTTTTGAGCTTTCATTTGCTCTTTTAACTTCTTGTTCTACATCTGATTCATGACCTTATCGATTATACAACTACTAAGCACATAATATGACTCGTTTTGAAGAGTTATATGTTTAAATGTTTGTAGTTAATAATCTTTCACAATAGCAGTCGAAAGTCCTGTACTGGCCATCCACTATGTAATATCAACATTCAAATTTGCTGAAACCTTGTCGCTTATTGGCTTGTTTGGCTGACAATATAAAAAATTCGTTATTTGTTGTACTTATGAACTCTTCTGCACGTCACCGTCGATATCTTGTTGATTATTGAGCTGATGTTTGTGTTGAAGGTGTTATGTCAACGATGCATTTGATATCTGAAAAAAATGTTTATGGCAGTGAAAAAAGTAAATTTTGTTGTCTTTGTCTAACTTGTCACCAGCAGTCGTCTTAAAAATAAAATTTTTCTCAACTTTTCTTAAAATGTCAAAATTTTTATTTACGCCAGCAAATCTAAATGAATAATAATAAGCGGGAAAAATAAATATGAAACAAAAACATAAAAACATTATTTTCTAAAATTTTAATTGAATTATTTATCGTTATTTTGACAAACCCTAATAATTATGTCTAAGTATATTTTGAGAAACAGATCGTATGTCTTAATTATTTAGTTTCATTTGTTGCTTATCGCAACAATTAAAATTCTTTTATGTTTATATGATTAAAATATTTGTTCAAAACTGAATCAAATTAAGAGTAAATATTAATTTTATAATGGTTCGACTGCTACAGCGTAATAACTGATTTATTCATACATTTTTGTGATTTATCAAAACTTCAAAAATTATACATTTACATTTTTTTATTTATTTAATTAATAGAAAGGAAATTTAAATTTCGTCATATTTAACATCATCATGAAAACTTCTCAATCTTGTAAATTGAAATAATATTTCTCTTATTAGTTACTCTTAAAAAGTTTGTTCTAAAAAACCAATAAATTTGTCGCTGCAGCTGTTCATCAATTTTCAAACGTATATATGCTACATAGAGGTAATAAATAACAAACCGTGTTGATTTACATTTGAAATCCCCTATTTCTATTGAATTGTTTGACCACTTTCACATCTGTTATTTTTATCAAGTCATGAAGATTTATTTTTATTTTATAAACCCAAAATTTTATAATTTTTAACGATTCTTAAAAGTTTCTACATTAGGAGTTTGTAAATGAACTTGAATTCTAAAAATTTAGTTTAATAAATATCTTTGAGGTTTCGTTGATCTAAAAAATTGTGATCTTTTCTATCAAAATTCATAATTTAATTTTCTATTTTTTAAATAATTTCGATTTTTGATAATTTATATTTTTAACCAACTCTGGTCTCAAAAAATATGTTCAAAATCACCGATCGTTTATTGTTTTGAATACGGTCACGTGATACTACTTTAAACTTTTGTTGATGGTTTTTAACTATTATAGTATCAAGTAAATAAGCATTGAATAAAAATTTGTAACTTTGATAAATTTTAAACTTATTTGACGAGGATACAAAAATATCTCGACAGTAAAAAACAGCATCATTTTCATATCTAAGTCGTTTCTACTCAGATAAAAAAATTACCATCCTGAAAATTTTAATTTTTTTCCTGATTATTAATTAAGCATAAATACATTTTTTTAAATAATTTTTCAGATCCAAAGGGAAATTTAAAAATAATATATTTTTTAATTATTTTAAGGATGGAAATATCAAATCAAGATAAAATAAAATTTTTATTTTTGAAACAGATTACAGAATAAAATGTATATGAAAGAGATTTTTTTCATTTTTCAAGAATCATAAGAGTGATGTAAATTATATTAATTTTAAAAAATTAAAAAGTTTATTAAAAAGTAATTTTGAATTTATTCTTCCTTTCTTAAATTTTAAAACACAAAAATAATGTTTTTCTTATTGACAGTAAACTAGGGTGTGGTCTATGTGAATAAAAAATCTACTGTTGCCCATAACAAAGTTCACCTGTTCAAGAAATATGTTCTGATATAAAGGGAGAATAAATATTTTTCATCCATGTTTGCATAGTGTTACTGAACAGCTTACAGAGCAGATATCTTATTTCGGAAAAGGTGTGCAAAAATTTATTACCCTATATATTCTACAGAATACGTGTTTACCATCAAAAAATAAAACATTATTTAATTTTTGACAAATTTCCTTTATCAATGAACACAGTTGATTTTGGATTTGACATGCATTTTATTTATTTCTAAAATCGAATGCCTTTTGGTGTTATAATTCAATGGCGAAAGATCAATTTTATATTTCTAAAAATATTAGAAAATAATTTCATGTATTCTTTTCTTAAAAAACATATTTGGGACCCAGTTTGGATATCTTAAATCAAATTTTCCTTCGGTACCTGTAAATTTCATGTTTGAATGTATATAAATAAAAAAAAATTTACTTTTTGTTATGATATGATGAGTAACACCTATCAAAGCGTTTCCTATGGATGTTTCGATGTTTGTACACTTTTCTGTATTGTTAGGCTGACCAGGCATTGACAATTTTTACCCTTGTGCATACAAAGATTAATTTCTTCCTACTTCAACCAGTGTGAAAATCGTAACACACTTACAAGTTCACACACTCAATTGGCCATTTCTTGAACCCTTAAAAACCATGAACGATTTATGTAAGAACTAACTGCGTTTTGCTTTTTTAGACTGGAGGAAAACACATCCTTTTCTGCCCTAATTAGTTGGAAATCCTCAGTTTACTTTCTTCGCGGCTCAAACACTCCCTTGACACAACCAATGAGAAGAAAGTATTTTATGACTTTAATTTATTTGAAGATAATTTTTCCATAAATCAATATCTAAGTATGTATTATCATGGTTTGAAAATATTTCGAATATAAATTTCAGATAAAATGGAAATGTTTTTTTCATTTTTTATTTAAATATAGATTTCGTTATTTTTATTGAAACAATATAATGCAGTGTCAATGTTCAACAGAATTATCAATGAGAAATATTTAACATTTATATTCACCATAAATGTTTGAATATGTATAAAAGGATGTTTTCATAAAAATATCTCAAAACAAAAATTAAAAAAATTAATCTTAATATTTATAATCCGATATTATGGTGATTATTATTTTAAAGAAAACAAGTTTAATGTCTTGAAACTATTAATCAGAATAAAATAATAAAAAAAAACTTTAGTAAAAATTCTAGATTTAATGAAAAAATCTTTGTTGCATCAAATTTGGAATACCTTCAACTCAATTAGCTACTTAAATTTTTTTTCATTTTACAATCGATCACAAATAGTTATCATTTCATGCTTCCAAAAATATGTTATAAAATTTTAACCGATGTAAAGACGATTTTTGAATTATTTATTTAAAGACGGCTGTTTTTCACTGATATACATATGGTTTTAATATTTCAAATTTTTTAATCGTGAGACAAACTTATATTTATCATTTATTATCTTAAAGGTACAAAAGTATCAAAGAGTTCATTGTGCTTCGATTGAAAATTCCATAAGGATCGAATAGTTTAATATAAGCAATTCATCGATCTGCTCAAAATGTTTTTTATCTCAAAATTAATCGTATGATTTGCAGTTCGTGTTTAAATATCCTATCTAATATTGCGCATGTTGAATATTTTTAATTTTGCTCTTTTTGAAAAATTTTATTTGATAATGATTTTAAAAATATATTTTCGAATTATGTAAAAAATACTCACTCAATCAACTTTTAAAATTATAAACTATTATAAAATATGTGGAATTTTGAAATATAAAGTGAAAATTTTTAATCTTGCAAAAAATGATAAAAACAACATTTTAACAATAAAATAATGACGAAATAGGGACATTTAATGATATTTAGAATTTTTAGTTTTTTATTTTAAAATTATATAAAAATGAATCAAGAAATTGTTTAAAATATCATTAGATTTGTAGATACACCATTTTTACTGTTCACGGTTTCAACGATATCAAGAAAACCCCCCGAAGTACTTACATTGTAATCGGGGTCTTTATAAATTTTAAACATAAAAAAACGATCACTTGAAGACAAAAGTGTTTCAAATGTCAATTTTATTGTGTTTAGCATTTCATACACATCAACAAAATCAAATTTTAAATTTTTTTATTAATTGGATGATTACGATCCATGGTTAATATACGTTGATAATATGAGGAATTTAATCAAGTTGAAAAATTTATTTATTAAATATTTTGAATTGATGTTCTTTAAAAATTTATTATGATCTAAAATAAAAAATAAATGGATGGAGATATTTTTTAACTTTCATTAGTTATCAGATTACGAATACGAATCAATTAGAATTTTGTTTGTCATAGGTGTTAAATTCAATGATAAACCTATTTTATTAAATAATGAGTCAAATTTAGATAATAAAATTTCAAAATAGATTTAGGATTTTTAAAATATTTTTAATTAAAACTAAAATTTAAAA
This sequence comes from Neodontobutis hainanensis, assembly GCA_024349245.1. Classification (NCBI taxonomy): domain Eukaryota; kingdom Metazoa; phylum Chordata; class Actinopteri; order Gobiiformes; family Odontobutidae; genus Neodontobutis; species Neodontobutis hainanensis. The sequence goes on from JALDNG010001210.1 coordinate 63,701, forward strand.
AAGCGTCATTCATAAAAATTATTTTCTTCGCTCATTCTTTCAAAAACTGTCATTGTATTACGGTAATGTTCTTATTCTAAATCAATTCTTAATAGAATTTTTACTGGCAAATCTTGTATTCATAATTTTCTCTTGCCAAAACTATATTTAATTAGATTTTACAGAAGAAAAATATTTTATACCTGCTTCTTATGAAGAAAGTATTGAAGAAAATTAAAAGGTACTGTTTCCTTTTCATAAAAATATTATTAGAAACTATAAGAGAAATAAAACAAATCATTTTTTTAACCAGGAATTATGGAATTATATTTACGTTTATTATTTCAACAATTCCAAAAATGATTCATTGATAAAAGTTAATTCTAAAATTTTTGGTCCATCGCCATTTATTTTAATAGTTTGGAGCATATAAATATGCATCACCTTAAACTTTGGGTTTATAGATAACAGCATCGGTACAAATTTGAGAATACCTAAAATTAATAGAAGTGTATATATAAAATTCTGTTTCATCAATACATAAAACAACACGTTTTTGTTGTTTAGAAACTTAATCAAGTAGTCTAAATGACAAAATTTTTGTGCATTATATTTATTGGAAAACAAAAAAGTTTTAAGGCTATTTGTAATATATAAGTGAAGATAAATGTTGATGAACATAATCAACTATGCGAAAATTCACAATAACAAACAAATTAATAAAAATTTCACAAGAGGATTATCGAGCGAATGCATTCTTCACACCTAGTTTCAGTACCTGGTATAGATTTTGCACATATAGTTGCATACCAGAAATACCCAATCAAAATGCTCCTCGTTTCTACTGTATATCTTTTTTTAAGTCTTTTCATGAAAAACAATTGTGTAAGATGGCGGCATTGAAAGCGGGCCTGCTGGAGTAATGCCAGTCCAAGGCAGAGTTCGTTGTTCTTGCCCCTCTTTAAGGTGTAATTTCAAAATTATTCCAGTTTTAACTTGGAAAGACTGTAGGGCCATAATGCTCACTGCTTTCCTGCTATCTCTAATATACGTAGGCTCTAAATAAGACAGAAGATCTGGCACCTTTTCATTGTCGGGCAGGTTTTCAGAGAATGTTAAAGCAACATTAAGAAATTCTGATGAAGTAACCATCGAAAAGGAGGTTAGCTACAAATTACCATCAGTAAATTCAAATTATTTTAAAAGGTCATTTTCATGTCTTGTTCGTTAACTTTTGCAATGACACTTCGAGCATGATGAAAACAACATTCCAAAATATTTGCTTTCAAATATGCTCTTCTAAACGCGTTTATAGCTTTTCTCTTGAAATTAATAAGTATTCTCTTAAGTGCCATGATAAGAACTATTCTCTTTATAGCATCAATGATTCGATCCTATACCACTCTTATTTAGTTTGTAAAAATCAATAAATTGCGGCAGGATTTATACAAGGCAAAATATCGAGATTATCCTGTATAATTGAAAAAATTTAGATTTTATTCAAAAATTTTAAATCTTCCATCAAAAGTTTTAGCTCTAATTGTTTATATAAAAGCTAGTAATTTTCTATTCGCATTGATAAATGGCTTTTCCCGAACCAAAAAGATCATTTGCTGAAATTCGCCAAAAATTTGGAATTTCATGTCTTTTGGAGGCGATGGAAGTGATGTAAGTGGCTAAGTCTGAAGCTTTTGACGCTTACTTCGTAAGCTCATCCGAGGATATATTTTATTCCGTGTGCCCACGAGTTTGCCTGGTTTAAGGTGTGAACTTACAGAGCCTATTACATAAGTTTGTGTCGTCGAAACTTCACCCTCTCCCACTTAATATTAGCCACAGTACGTTACGCAAAACTGTTATCCTTGAAACCATCATGATTTTGTTGAGGATAACAGGCTCTCCTGGATTCATCTTTGTGAATTGTTATTCTCTCCATATTTTATGTATTTGGTATTATTTGCTTCACCATTGAAAGTTTCAATTCGCGAATGTCATATTTTTCACAAATTCATATTTCTTGTTTAACACAAGCTGCTTGCCGTTTTGCGTATTTCAGAATGTTATTTCACATTCAGTCATCATAATATCACTAAAAATTGGAATAAATATTGTTATTAATTTAGTGTGGGTGGTATATCATATGTTACGACGTAGTTTCTCTTACATCATTTTAGCAGCTTTATTTTTTTATCATTAATGTTACATAATATTCTAATTCATCAAACAACCTATTTTATGATATCTTGATAATTTACTGGCGACGGATGTTGTTTATCGCTTTATGTAGTGATTTTATTTTTTAATGTGCTTACGTGATTTTGTCACCAAAACATCAAAAATAGGATATGCAAAATTTATCTTAGAATATTTTGGCTAAGGTTGATTTTTATCAATATTAACAGATATAAGTAATTATACACGTGCTGTTATATTTAAAATTAAATTCAAAATTGTAATAACGTATAAAACGTTTATTTTAAAATATAATTTCAATAGATGTCTGAAAAGCTTATCATTAAGAGAATAA
>JALDNG010001211.1:0-112819 GCA_024349245.1 Neodontobutis hainanensis
TTTACTCGTGTACGACGCTGATGCTAAAAGGCTTGGCTAGTTGTGACAGTAACGAGGCGGCTTTTTGAATCTCCGGGCCCATGGCAGCCCCTCTGGAGAGTGGAAACAGCAGGCCATCCTGGAGGCGACAAACGTCATCGGTTGCGACAGGGTTCGGACAACCTCTAGACCTCTCGTCGCTAAGATCTGAGACCAATCCACGACCCCCAGGGTGAGTCTAAACGTTAGTTACACAAGTTTGGCGTCTAACTGTCTAAACATAACAGCCTTGGCCTCAGAAACCGTCATCGAACCCCTTTAAAGCGCTCCGTAACAGCCCCTTCATCTAATAATAGAGTTAATAATCAATAGGCCTACTTTCTTTTGTTTCACAAAATCCTCTGAAAGTAAAGTGTTTTATCGTTCTTTGATTTACCCATTCATGTGTCAATAATTATCCCTTTGTGTCATTTCCCTGTCATTATTCACTGTTTAAATTTTTATAATCTTTAATAAAACCCCATAAAGACATTTACTGTTTCAATGTTTAATTCATTAATTTTCAAAACGAAGAATTTACTTCCTTTAGATTAATGAGACTAGACTAAACAGTTTCTCTGGATCTGTTCAAAACTAGAGTGGTGCCCGAAAGAAATTAATATTTTGATAAGCAAAATATTAATTATTAATTTCATAATTAATATTCATATTAATTATTAATTAATAAGACCATATTCCTACAGTCTACAGTCTGTTCTTCTGCACATCTACAGTCTGTTCTAACTGCACATCCACAGTCTGTTCTAATGTAAGTCTACAATCTGTACTACTGCTCATCTATACTCTGTTCTACTGCACGTCTACAGTCTGTTCTTATAAACGTCTACAGTCTGTTATACTACACATCTACAGTCTCTACTACTGCACTTCTAAAGTCTGTTCTAATGCACATCTACAGTCTGTTCTAATGCTCGTCCACAGTCTGTACTACTGCATCTCTAGAGTCTATTCTTCTGCACATTGTCAGTCTCTTCTACTGGACGTTTACAGTCTGTTCTAATGCTTGTCTACAGTCTTTACACGAGCATTAGAACAGACTGTATATGAGTATTAGAAAAGACTGTAAACGTCCAGTAGAACAGACTGACAATGTGCAGAAGAATAGACTGTAGAGATGCACTAGTACAGACTGTAAACGCGCATTAGAACAGACTGTATATGAGTATTAGAAAACACTCTAGACATGCTTTAGAACAGACTGTAGAGGTGCAGTAGTTCAGACTATAGACTAGCATTAGAACAGACTATATATGAGTATTAGAAAATACTCTAGACATGCTTTAGAACAGACTGTAGAGGTGCAGTTGTTCAGACTATAGACGAGCATTAGAACAGACTGTAGATGTGCAGTAGAAGAGACTGTAGAGCTGCAGTATTATAGACTGTCGACAATTATTAGAAAGGACTGTAGACGTGCAGTAGAACGGACTGTAGACAATTATTAGAACAGACTGTAGACTTGCAGTAGAACAGACTGATGATGCTGCAGAAGAATAGACTTTAGAAAGGTGCATTACTACAGACTGTACACGAGAAATAGAACAGACTGTATATGAGTATTAGAATAGACTGTAGACATAATTTTAGAACAGACTGTAGAGGTGCAGTAGTACAGACTCTAGACAAGTAGTAGTTCAGACTGTCGACTTGCATTAGAACAGACTGTAGATGTGCATTAGAACAGACTGTAGATGTACAATAGAACAGACTGTAGAGGTGCAGTTCAACAGACTGTAGACGTGCAGTTGAACAGTCTTCAGAGCAGCAGTAGTACAGACTCTAGATTGGCTGTAGAACAGACTGTAGACGATCATTAGAATAGACTGTAAACATCTAGTAGAACAGACTGTCAATGTGCAGAATAATAGATTCTAGAGGTGCAGTAGTACAGACTGTAGATGAGCATTAGATCAGACTGTATATGAGTATTAGAAAACACTGCAGACATGCTTTAGAACAGACTGTAGAGGTCTAGTTGTACAAACTGTAGACGAGCATTAGAACAGACTGTAGAGGAACAGTAGAACAAACTGTAGAGGTCGAGTAGTAAAGACTGTTATTGGGTAATAGAACAGACGATATTCGAGCAATAGAACAGACTATAGATGTGCAGTAGTATAGACTGTAAGAAGCAGTAGTACAGAATGTAGACAATTATTAGAACAGACAGAAGACGTGCAGTAGAAAAGACTGTAGACGAGCATTAGAACAGACTGTAAATGTCCAGTAGAACAGACTGACCATGTGCAGAAGAATAGACTGTAGTGGTGCAGTAGTACAGACTGTAGACGAGCATTAGAACAGACTGTATATGAGTATTAGAAAACACTGTAGACATGCTTTACAACAGACTGTAGAGGTGCAGTAGTTGACTGTAGATGAGCATTAGAACAGACTGTATATGAGTATTAGAAAACATTAATAGAAATGCTTTACAACAGACTGTAGAGGTGCAGTAGAACAGACTGTAGACGTGCAGTAGAACAGACTGTAGTTGAGCAGTAGTACATACTGTATACTTGCATAGGAACAGACTGTATATGTGCATTAGAACAGACTGTAGATGTGCAGTAAAACAGACTGTAGACTTGCAATAGAGCAGACTGAAGAGCAGTAGAACAGACTTAAGATGCGCTGTAGAACAGACTGTAAACATGCAGTAGAACAGACTGTAGACATGCATTAGAAAAGACTGTAGATGTGCATTAGAACAGACTGTAGATGTGCAGTAAAACAGACCGTAGTTATGCAGTAGAACAGACTGCATTAGAGCAATAGTACAGACTGTAAACTGGCATTAGAACAGACTGTAGAGGTGCAGTTGTACAGACTGTAGATGTGCAGTAAAACAAACTGTAGATGAGCAGTAGTACAGACTGTAGACTTGCATTAGAACAGACTGTAGATGTCAAGTTCTGTGTGTTTTTTAACTGACTACAGCTCTGCCCAAACTTGAAAACTGCTTTATCTCTGATGAATGCAAAGGACAACTCAAAACTGTTCTTTCTTTTTTCTTTTTTTTTTCCTAAAGATGATCGGGTGGAACAGAATAGGTTGATAACCTTTAAAATATACAAACCAAAGCAGAAATTAGTTGCAAATAAATCACAAATAACTCAATACCACTTCCTCAAATAGTAAATGTCAAACCAAACAGTCATTTTAATTAACCTATGGTCTCTAATTAAACTTATATAATTTAAACAATACACATGCTTAGAGTAATGTTCACATAAAGTATTCACTATTTGATTTAAATTGGACATTACAACCAAGCAAACAAAATCATACAAAAGTCTTAACTCAACACAAACAAACACACAGTCCACTTTTGTCCTACCAGTTGTGTCCTTGGATAATCAGGAGCTGTGGTCAAAGTTTCTTTTTCCTCAGGAACAAGTGAGATGGCCAACTGAGCTTTTACCAAACATTTCAACTGCCATGCACTCTGTGTGTGCGCGCGCTGGTAATTATGGTCCCAAGAGCACTTCCTGGAAGTTGGTTCCATAACCTTTTTGATGCGTGGTTGCCCCCTGCAGTTTGGGAGTGCTCTTAATAATTTGAGTAAAAATAGGCTGAGTGCTCAGGACAACTTGTACCTTGAATTGACATAACAGTAGATGTGCAGTAAAACAGACTGTAAACGTGCAGTAGAACAGACTGCAGTAGAGCAGAGGTACAGACTGTAAACTGGCATTAGAACAGACTGTTGAGATGCAGTTGAACAGACAGTAGACGTGCAGTTGAACAGACTGTAGATGTGCATTGGAACAGACTAAAGGCGTACAATAGAACAGACTGTAGGCGAGCAGTAGAACACACTAAAGACCTGCATTAGAACAGGCGGTGGGACGAGCATTAGAACAGACTGTAAAGTCCAGTAGAACAGACTAACAATTAGAACAGATTGTAGATGTGCAGAAAAACAGACTGTAGACGTGCAGTAAAATAAACTGCAGTAGAGCAGTAGTAAAGACTGTAAACTGGCATTAGAACAGACTGTAGACATGCAGTAGAACAGACTGTAGATGTGCAGTAGAACAAACTGTTGAGGTGCAGTAAGACAGACTGCAAACGAGCATTATACAGACTGTAGAAGTGCAGTAGTACAGACTGTAGATGTGCAGTAGAACAGAATGTAGACGTTTATTAGAACAGACTGTATACCTGCAGTCGGACAGACTGTAGATGTGCTTTAGAAAAGACTGTAGACGTTTATTAAAAATAGACTAGTGCAGTAGAACAGACTGTAGATGTGCATTAGAACAGACTGTAGATGTGCATTAGAAGAGACTGTAGACAATTATTAAAATAGACAATAGTTGTGCAGTAGAACAGACTGTAGACAAGCATTAGAAATTACTGTAAACGTCCAGTAGAACAGACAATGTGCAGAAGAATAGACTCTAGAGGTGCATTACTACAGACTGTAGATGAGCATTAGAACATACTCTATATGAGTATTAGAAAACACTGTAGAAATGCTTTAGAACAGACTGTAGAGATGCAGTTGTATAGATTGTAGACAAGCATTAAAACAGACTGTAGAAGTGCAGTACTTCAGACTGTAGATGTGCAGTAGAAAAGACTATTGAGGTGCAGTAGTACAGAATGTCGACATTTATTATTGCCCTTCTACTGTCTCTTCTAATGCTCGTCTACTGTCTGTATTACTGCACCTCTACAGTCTGTACTAAAGCACATCTACAGTCTGTTCTAATGCTCCACAGTCTATTCTTATGCAGGTCTTTAGTCTTTACTACTGCACATCTACAGTCTGTTCTAATGGACGCCTACATTCTGTTCTAATGCTCATCTACAGTCTGTTCTATTGTACGTCTACAGTCTTTTCTACTGCACATCAACAGTCTGTTCTAATGCTCTTCTACAGTCTGTACAACTGCACCTCTACAGTCTGTTCTACTGCATGTCTACAGTCTGATCTAATGCCATTTTACAGTCTGTACTATTGCTCTACTGCATTCTATTCTACTGCATGTCTACAGTCATTTTTACTGCACATCTACAATCTGTTCTAATTGTCAGTCTGTTATACAATCTACAGTCTGTACTAATTCTGCTCTGAAGTCTGTTCAACTGCACGTCTACAGTCTGTTCAACTGCACCTCTACAGTCTGTACTACTGCACTTCTACAGTCTGTTCTAATGCTTGTCTACAGTCTGTATTACTGCACCTCTACAGTCTTTTATAAATGCATGTCTACAGTGTTTTCTAAAACTCATATACAGTCTGTTCATTTGCTCATCTACAGTCTTTACTACTGCAGCTCTAGAGTCTATTCTTTTGCACATTGTCAGTTTGTTCTACGGGACGTTTACAGTCATTTCTATTGCTCGTTTACAGTCTGTTCTAAGGTAATTCTAGAGTCTGTACTACTGCTGCTCTGATTTCTGTTCACCTGCACGTCTACAGTCTGTTTTACTGCATATCTACAATCTGTTCTAATTGTCAGTCTGTTCTACTGGACGTTTACAGCCTGTTCTAAAGCTCATCTACAGTCTGTTCTAAAGCCAATCTAGAGTCTGTACAACTGCTGCTCTGACATCAGTTCAAATGCACATCTATAGTCTGTTCAACTGCACGTCTACAGTCTGTTCTAATGCACATCTACAGTCTATTCTAATGCAAGTCTACAGTCTGTACTACTGCTCATCTACAGTCTGTTCTATTGCACGTCTACAGTCTGTTCTGAGAAACGTCTACAGTCTGTTCTACTACACATCTACAGTCTGTACAACTGCTCTACTGCAGTCTATTCTACTGCACTTCTACAGTCTGTTCTACTGCACGACTATAGTCTGTATTAATAAATGTCTACAGTCTTTTCTAATGCATCTACAGTGTGTGCTTGTGGAAGTCTACAGTCTGTTCTAATAATTGTTTAGATTCTGTTCTACTGCATGCCTACAGTCTCTTCTAATAATATTCAACATTCTGTACCACAGCACCTCTACAGTCTCTTCTACCGCACATCTACAGTTTGTTCTAGTGGTTGTCTACAGTCTGTACTACTTCACCTCTACAGTCTGTTGTAAAGCATGTCTACAGTCTTTTCTAATACTAATGTACAGTCTGTTCTAATGCTCGTGTAAAGTTTTAACAACTGCACCTCTACAGTCTATTATTCTGCACATCGTCAGTCTTTTCTAATGCACATCTACAGTCTGTTCTAATGGGACGTATACAGTCTGTTCTAACGCTCGTCTACAGTCTGTTCTATTGTACGTCTACAGTCTCTTATAATGCTACTTTACAGTCTGTACCTCTGCTCTACCGCATTTTGTTCTACTGCACGTCTACAGTCTTTTTTATAAACGTCTATAGTCTATTCTACTGCATTTCTACAGTCATTACTACTGTACTTCTAAAGTCTATTCTAATGCTCATCAACAGTCTGTTCTAATGCATGTCTACAGTCTGTGCTACTGCTCATCTATAGTCTGTACTACTGCACTTCTAAAATCTGTTCTAATGCTCATCTGCAGTCTGTATTACTGCACCTCTACAATCTGTTCTAAAGCATGTCTACAGTATTTTCTAATACTCATATACAGTCTGTTCTAATGCTCGTCTACAGTCTGTACTACTGCACATCTACAGTCTCAACTACTGCACTTCTAAAGTCTGTTCTAATGCACATCTACAGTCTGTTCTAATGCAAGTCTACAGTCTGTACTACTGCTCATTTACGGTCTGTTCTACTGCAGGTCTACAGTCTGTTGTAATAAACGTCTACAGTCTGTTCTACTGCACATCTATAGTCTGTACTACTGCACTTCTACAGTCTGTTCTAATGTACATCTACAGTCTGTTTTACTGCTCATATACAGTCTGTTCTACTGCACGTCTACAGTCTGTTCTAAAGCCAGTCTAGAGTTTGTTCTACTGCTGCTCTGAAGTCTGTTCAACTGCATGTCTGTAGTCTGTTAAACTGCACCTCTACGTCTGTTCTATTGTATGTCTACATTCTGTTCTAATGCACATCTACAGTCTGTTCTAATGCTCATCTACAGTCTGTACAACTGCTCTACTGCAGTCTGTTCTACTGCATGTCTACAGTCTGATCTAATGCCATTTTACAGTCTGTACTATTGCTCTACTGCATTCTATTCTACTGCATGTCTACAGTCATTTTTACTGCACATCTACAATCTGTTCTAATTGTCAGTCTGTTATACAATCTACAGTCTGTACTAATTCTGCTCTGAAGTCTGTTCAACTGCACGCCTACAGTCTGTTCAACTGCACCTCTACAGTCTGTACTACTGCACTTCTACAGTCTGTTCTAATGCTTGTCTACAGTCTGTATTACTGCACCTCTACAGTCTTTTATAAATGCATGTCTACAGTGTTTTCTAAAACTCATATACAGTCTGTTCTACTGCACGTCTACAGTCTGTTCTAAAGCCAGTCTAGAGTTTGTTCTACTGCTGCTCTGAAGTCTGTTCAACTGCATGTCTGTAGTCTGTTAAACTGCACCTCGTCTGTTCTATTGTATGTCTACATTCTGTTCTAATGCACATCTACAGTCTGTTCTAATGCAAGTCTACAGTCTGTACTACTGCTCGTGTACAGTCTGTACTACTGCACCTCTACAGTCTGTTCTAAAGCATGTCTACAGTCTATTCTAATACTCATACACAGTCTGTTCTAATGCTCGTCTACAGTCTCTACTAACGGACCTTTAAATTTTATTCTTCTGCAACATCATTAGTCTGTTTTACTGGACATCTACAGTCTGTTCTATACACGTATATAGTCTCTTCAAATACTCGTCCACAGTCTGTTCTAATGCAGTCTGTACTACTGCACATCTATAGTCTGTTCTATTGCTCGAATACAGTCTGTTCTAATGCCCAATAAAAGTCTTTACTACTCCACCTCTACAGTTTGTTCTACTTCTCCTCTACAGTCTGTTCTACTGCAGGTCTACAGTCTGTTCTAATGCCAGTCTAAAGTCTGTACTACTGCTGCTCTACAGTCTGTTCTACTGCAAGTCTACATTCTGTTCTACTGCACATCTACAGTCTGTTCTAATGCACATCTACAGTCTGTTCAACTGCAAGTCCACTGTCTCTTCTACTGCTCTTCTGCAGTCTGTTCTACTGCACGACTCTAGTCGGTTTTATTAAAGGTCTACAGTCTCTTCTAATGCACATCTACAGTCTGTACTACTGCACCTCTACAGTCTGTTCTAAAGCATGTCTACAGTCTATTCTAATACTCATACACAGTCTGTTCTAATGCTCGCCTACAGTCTCTACTAACGGACCTTTAAATTTTATTCTTCTGCAGCATCATTAGTCTGTTTTACTGGACATCTACAGTCTGTTCTATACACGTATATAGTCTCTTCAAATACTCGTCCACAGTCTGTTCTAATGCAGTCTGTACTACTGCACATCTATAGTCTGTTCTATTGCTCGAATACAGTCTGTTCTAATGCCCAATAAAAGTCTTTACTACTCCACCTCTACAGTTTGTTCTACTTCTCCTCTACAGTCTGTTCTACTGCAGGTCTACAGTCTGTTCTAATGCCAGTCTAGAGTCTGTACTACTGCTGCTCTGATTTCTGTTCACCTGCACGTCTACAGTCTGTTTTACTGCTCATATACAGTCTGTTCTACTGCACGTCTACAGTCTGTTCTAAAGCCAGTCTAGAGTTTGTTCTACTGCTGCTCTGAAGTCTGTTCAACTGCATGTCTGTAGTCTGTTAAACTGCACCTCGTCTGTTCTATTGTATGTCTACATTCTGTTCTAATGCACATCTACAGTCTGTTCTAATGCAAGTCTACAGTCTGTACTACTGCTCGTGTACAGTCTGTACTACTGCACCTCTACAGTCTGTTCTAAAGCATGTCTACAGTCTATTCTAATACTCATACACAGTCTGTTCTAATGCTCGTCTACAGTCTCTACTAACGGACCTTTAAATTTTATTCTTCTGCAACATCATTAGTCTGTTTTACTGGACATCTACAGTCTGTTCTATACACGTATATAGTCTCTTCAAATACTCGTCCACAGTCTGTTCTAATGCAGTCTGTACTACTGCACATCTATAGTCTGTTCTATTGCTCGAATACAGTCTGTTCTAATGCCCAATAAAAGTCTTTACTACTCCACCTCTACAGTTTGTTCTACTTCTCCTCTACAGTCTGTTCTACTGCAGGTCTACAGTCTGTTCTAATGCCAGTCTAAAGTCTGTACTACTGCTGCTCTACAGTCTGTTCTACTGCAAGTCTACATTCTGTTCTACTGCACATCTACAGTCTGTTCTAATGCACATCTACAGTCTGTTCAACTGCAAGTCCACTGTCTCTTCTACTGCTCTTCTGCAGTCTGTTCTACTGCACGACTCTAGTCGGTTTTATTAAAGGTCTACAGTCTCTTCTAATGCACATCTACAGTCTGTACTACTGCACCTCTACAGTCTGTTCTAAAGCATGTCTACAGTCTATTCTAATACTCATACACAGTCTGTTCTAATGCTCGCCTACAGTCTCTACTAACGGACCTTTAAATTTTATTCTTCTGCAGCATCATTAGTCTGTTTTACTGGACATCTACAGTCTGTTCTATACACGTATATAGTCTCTTCAAATACTCGTCCACAGTCTGTTCTAATGCAGTCTGTACTACTGCACATCTATAGTCTGTTCTATTGCTCGAATACAGTCTGTTCTAATGCCCAATAAAAGTCTTTACTACTCCACCTCTACAGTTTGTTCTACTTCTCCTCTACAGTCTGTTCTACTGCAGGTCTACAGTCTGTTCTAATGCCAGTCTAGAGTCTGTACTACTGCTGCTCTACAGTCTGTTCTACTGCAAGTCTAAATTCTGTTCTACTGCACATCTACAGTCTGTTCTAATGCACATCTACAGTCTGTTCAACTGCAAGTCCACTGTCTCTTCTACTGCTCTTCTACAGTCTGTTCTACTGCACGACTCTAGTTGGTTTTATTAAAGGTCTACAGTCTCTTCTAATGCACATCTACAGTCTGTTCTAATGCACATCTACAGTCTGTTCTACTGGACGTCTACAGTCAGTTCTAAAGCCAATCTAGAGTCTGTACAACTGCTGCTCTGACATCAGTTCAAATGCACATCTATAGTCTGTTCAACTGCACGTCTACAGTCTGTTCTAATGCACATCTACAGTCTATTCTAATGCAAGTCTACAGTCTGTACTACTGCTCATCTACAGTCTGTTCTATTGCACGTCTACAGTCTGTTCTGAGAAACGTCTACAGTCTGTTCTACTGCACATCTATAGTCTGTACTACTGCACTTCTACAGTCTGTTCTAATGTACATCTACAGTCTGTTTTACTGCTCATATACAGTCTGTTCTACTGCACGTCTACAGTCTGTTCTAAAGCCAGTCTAGAGTTTGTTCTACTGCTGCTCTGAAGTCTGTTCAACTGCATGTCTGTAGTCTGTTAAACTGCACCTCGTCTGTTCTATTGTATGTCTACATTCTGTTCTAATGCACATCTACAGTCTGTTCTAATGCAAGTCTACAGTCTGTACTACTGCTCGTGTACAGTCTGTACTACTGCACCTCTACAGTCTGTTCTAAAGCATGTCTACAGTCTATTCTAATACTCATACACAGTCTGTTCTAATGCTCGTCTACAGTCTCTACTAACGGACCTTTAAATTTTATTCTTCTGCAACATCATTAGTCTGTTTTACTGGACATCTACAGTCTGTTCTATACACGTATATAGTCTCTTCAAATACTCGTCCACAGTCTGTTCTAATGCAGTCTGTACTACTGCACATCTATAGTCTGTTCTATTGCTCGAATACAGTCTGTTCTAATGCCCAATAAAAGTCTTTACTACTCCACCTCTACAGTTTGTTCTACTTCTCCTCTACAGTCTGTTCTACTGCAGGTCTACAGTCTGTTCTAATGCCAGTCTAAAGTCTGTACTACTGCTGCTCTACAGTCTGTTCTACTGCAAGTCTACATTCTGTTCTACTGCACATCTACAGTCTGTTCTAATGCACATCTACAGTCTGTTCAACTGCAAGTCCACTGTCTCTTCTACTGCTCTTCTGCAGTCTGTTCTACTGCACGACTCTAGTCGGTTTTATTAAAGGTCTACAGTCTCTTCTAATGCACATCTACAGTCTGTACTACTGCACCTCTACAGTCTGTTCTAAAGCATGTCTACAGTCTATTCTAATACTCATACACAGTCTGTTCTAATGCTCGCCTACAGTCTCTACTAACGGACCTTTAAATTTTATTCTTCTGCAGCATCATTAGTCTGTTTTACTGGACATCTACAGTCTGTTCTATACACGTATATAGTCTCTTCAAATACTCGTCCACAGTCTGTTCTAATGCAGTCTGTACTACTGCACATCTATAGTCTGTTCTATTGCTCGAATACAGTCTGTTCTAATGCCCAATAAAAGTCTTTACTACTCCACCTCTACAGTTTGTTCTACTTCTCCTCTACAGTCTGTTCTACTGCAGGTCTACAGTCTGTTCTAATGCCAGTCTAGAGTCTGTACTACTGCTGCTCTACAGTCTGTTCTACTGCAAGTCTAAATTCTGTTCTACTGCACATCTACAGTCTGTTCTAATGCACATCTACAGTCTGTTCAACTGCAAGTCCACTGTCTCTTCTACTGCTCTTCTACAGTCTGTTCTACTGCACGACTCTAGTTGGTTTTATTAAAGGTCTACAGTCTCTTCTAATGCACATCTACAGTCTGTTCTAATGCACATCTACAGTCTGTTCTACTGGACGTCTACAGTCAGTTCTAAAGCCAATCTAGAATCTGTACTACTGCTGCTCTGAAGTCTGTTTAACTGCAAGTCTACAGTCTGTTCAACTGCACTTCTACAGTCTGGTCTAATGCCATTTTACAGTCTGTACCTCTGCTCTACTGCAGTCTGTTCTATTGCACTTCTACAGTCTTTTTACTGCACATCTACAGTCTGTTCTAATGCACATCTACAGTCTGTTCTAATGCAAGTCTACAGTCTTTACTACTGCTCATCTACGGTCTGTTCTACTGCAGGTCTAAAATCTCTTCTAATAAATGTCTACAGTCTTTTCTAATGCACATCTACAGTCTGTAATACTGCACTTCTACAGACTGTTCTAATGCTCGTCTACAGTCTGTATTACTGCACCTCTACAGTCTGTTCCAAAGCATGTCTAGAGTGTTTTCTTATACTCAAATACAGTCTGTTCTAATGCTCGTCTACAGTCTGTTAAACTGCACCTCTACAGTCTGTTCTAAAGCATGTCTATAGTGTTTTCTAATTCAAATATACAGTTTGTTCTAATGCTTGTCTACAGTCTGAACTACTGCTCTTCTACAGTCTGTTCTAAAGCATGTCTAGAGTGTTTTCTAATACTCATATACAGTCTGTTCTAATGCTCGTCCACAATCTGTTAAACTGCACCTCTAGAGTCTGTTCTAAAGCATGTCTACAGTGTTTTCTAATACTCATATACAGTCTGTTCTAATGCTCATGTACAGTCTGTAGTACTGCACCTTGTCTATTCTTCTGCACATTGTCAGTCTGTTTTACTGGATGTTTACAGTCATTTCTAATGCAAGTCTAAAGTCTGTACTTCTGCTCTACTGCAGTCTGTTCTACTGCACCTCTACAGTCTGTTTTACTGCTCATATACAGTCTGTTCTAATGCACATCTACAGTCTGTTCTAATGAAAGTCTACATTTTGTACTACTGCTCACCTACAGTCTGTTCTTCTGCACGTCTACAGTCTGTTCTGATAAACTTCTACAGTCTGTTCTACTGCATATCTACAGTCTATACTACTGCACTTTTAAAGTCTGTTCTAATGCACATCTACAGTCTTTTCTAATGCAAGTCTAATGTTTGTACTACTGCTCATCTACGGTCTGTTCTACTGCAGGTCTACAGTTAATGGATTGGATTTATATTGCGCTTTTCTCCCAAGGGACCAAGGGACTCAAAGCGCCCACAAGCCGCCCATTATTCATTCATACACAGTCACACACTGGTGATGGTAACTACAACTGTAGCCACAGATGCCCTAGGCAGACTGACAGAGACGTGGCAGCCATTTTGACCCTAAGGCCTCTTTGACCATCACCACATACATTCACTGAACATTCTTAAACATTCATACGAGGCAAGGTGGGTTAAGTGTCTTGCCCAAGGACACAACGACAGAATGAATTGTGGGGAGAGCGGAATCGAACACACTACCTTCCGGTTGAAAGATCGACCGCTCTACCACTGACCCTATACAGTCTGTTATAATGAACGCCTACAGTCTGTTCTACTGCACATCTACAGTCTGTACTACTGCACCTCTACAGTCTGTTCTAAAGCATGTCTAGAGAGTTTTCTAATACTAATATAAAGTCTGTTCTAATGCTCGTCTACAGTCTGAACTACTGCACCACTAAAGTCTATTCCTCTGAAGCATTGTCAGTCTGTTCTACTGCAAGTCTACAGTCTGTTCTAATGCCAGTCTAGAGTGTGTACTACTGCGGCTCCACAGTCTGTTCTACTGCACATCTACAATCTCTTCTACTGCACATGTACAGTCTGTTCTAATGGTCGTCTACAGTCAGTTCTAATGCTCGTCTACAATCAGTTCTAAAGCCATTCTAGAGTCTGTACTACTGCTGCTATGAAGTCTGTTCAACTGCACGTCTACAATCTGTTCAACTGCACCACTACAGTCTGTTCTATTTATGCGTCTACAGTCTGTTCTACTGCACGACTATAGTCTCTTTTAATAACGTCTACAGTTTCCTCTAATGCACATCTACAGTCTGTTCTACTGGATGTCTACAGTCTTTTCTAATAATTGTCTAGAGTCTGTTCTACTGCACGTCTACAGTCTCTTTTCATAATTGTCAACTTTCTGTACTACTGCACCTCTACAGTCTCTTCTACTGCACATCTACAGTTTGTTCTGATGGTCGTCTAGAGTCTGTATTAGTGGAACTCTACAGTCTGTTCTAAAACATGTCTACAGTCTTTTCTAATACTCATGTACAGTCTGTTCTAATGCTCTGTAAAGTCTCAACTATTGCCCTCTACAGTCTATTCTTCTGCACATCGTCAGTCTGTTCTACTGCACATCTACAGTTTGTTCTACTGCACATCTACAGTCTGTTCTAATGCAAGTCCACAGTCTGTTCTACTCTTTGTCTACTATAAACTGTTGTGATAATTGTCGACATTCTGTACTACTGCATCTCTACAATTTGTTCTACTTCACAACTACATTATGTTCTTATGCACGTCTATTGTCTGTTCTAATGCTCGTCCACAGTCTGCTCTAATGCAGGTCTTTAGTCTGTAAAACTGCACAAATACAGACTGTTCTACTGGGCGTCTACAATCTGTTCTAATGCTCGTCTACAGTCTGTTCTATTGTACGTCTACAGTCTGTTCTAATGCACATCTACAGTCTGTTCTACTGGACGTTTACAGTCTGTTCTAATGCTCGTCTACAGTCAGTTCTAAAGCCAAACTAGAGTCTGTACTACTGCTGCTGCTCTGAAGTCTGTTCAACTCCAAGTCTACAGTCTGTTCTAATGCCATTTTACAGTCTGTACCTCTGCTCTACTGAAGTCTGTTCTATTGCACTTCTACAGTCTTTTTACTGCATATCTACAGTCTGTTCTACTGCACATCTACAGTCTGTTCTAATGCAAGTCTACAGTCTATACTACTGCTCATCTACAGTCTGTTCTACTGCACGTCTACAGTCTCTACTACTGCACTTCTAAAGTCTGTTTTAATGCACATATACAGTCTCTTCTAATGCAAGTCTACAGTCTTTACTACTGCTCATCTACGGTCTGTTCTACTGCAGGTCTAAAATCTCTTCTAATAAATGTTTACAGTCTGTTCAACTGCAAGTCTACAGTCTGTTCAACTGCACCTCTACAGTCTGTTCTAATGCTCGTCTACAGTCTGTATTACTGCACCTCTACAGTCTGTTCTAAAGCATGTCTAGAGTGTTTTGTAATACTTATATACAGTCTGTTCTAATGCTCGTCTACAGTCTGTACTACTCCATCTCTACAGTCTATTCTTCTGCACATTGTCAGTCTGTTCTACTGGGCGTTTACAGTCTTTTTAATGCTCATCTACAGTCATTTCTAAAGCCAATCTAGTGTCTGTACTACTGCTGCTCTGAAGTCTGTTTAACTGCAAGTCTACAGTATGTTCAACTGCACCTCTACAGTCTGTTCTAATGCCAGTTTACAGTCTGTTCTATTGCTCTACTGCAGTCTGTTCTACTGCATGTCTACAGTCTGTTTTACTGCACATCTACAGTCTGTTCTAATGCACATCTACAGTCTGTTCCAATGCAAGTCTACAAGTTGTACTACTGCTCATGTACGGTCTGTTCTACTCCACGTCTACAATCTGTTTTAATAAACGTCTACAGTCTGTTCTGCACATTTACAGTCTGTACTACTGCACTTCTACAGTCTTTTTAATGCTCGTCTACAGTCTGTATTACTGCACCTCTACAGTCTGTTGTAAAGCATTTCTAGTAGTGTTTTCTAATACTCATATAGAGTCTGTTCTAATGCTCGTCTACAGTCTGAACTACTACATTTCTACAGTCTGTTCTAAAGCATGTCTACAGTGTTTTCTAATACTCATATACAGTCTGTTCTAATGCTCGTCTACAGTCTGTACTACTGCACCTCTAAAGTCTACTCTTCTGCACATTGTCAGTCTGTTCTACTGGATGTTTACAGTCTGTTCTAATGCTTGCCTACAGTCTGTTGTACTGCACGTCTAAAGTCTGTTCTACTGCATGTCTGCAGTCTGTTTTGATAAACGTCTACAGTCTTTTCTACTACACATCTACAGTCTCTACTACTGCACTTCTAAAGTCTGTTTCTAATGCACATCTACAGTCTGTTCTAATGCAAGTCTATAGTCTGTACTACTGCTCATTTATGGTCTGTTCTAGTGCAGGTCTACAGTCTGTTTTAATAAACGTCTACAGTCTATAGTCTGTTCTAATGCTCGTCCACAGTCTGTTCTAATGCTAGTCTTAATTCTGTACTACTGCACATCTACGGTCTTTTCTACTAGATGTCTACAGTCTGTTCTAATGCTCATTATACAGTCTGTTGTATTGTATGCGTCTACAGTCTTTTAAATGCACATCTACAGTCTGTTCAACTGCACGTCTACAGTCTTTTCAACTGCACCTCAACAGTCTCTTCTAATGCCAGTTTACAGTCTGTACCTCTGCTCTACTGCAGTCTGTTCTACCGCACGTCTACAGTCTCTTTTTCTGCATATCTACAGTCTGTTCTAATGCACATCTACAGTCTGTTCTAATGCAAGTCTATAATCTGTACTACTGCTCATCTACAGTCTGTTCTAATGCGAGTTTATAATCTGTACTACTGCTCATCTACAGTCTGTTCTAATGCAAGTCTACAGTCTGTACTACTGCTCATTTATGGTCTGTTCTACTGCAAGTCTACAGTCTGTTCTAATAAACGTCTACAGTCTGTTCTACTGCACATTTGAAGTCTGTACTACTGCACTTCTACAGTCTGTTCTAATGCTCGTCTACAGTCTGTATTACTGCACGTCTACAGTCATTTTAACTGCACCTCAACAGTCTGTTCTAATGCCAGTTTACATTCTTTACCTCTGCTCTACTGCAGTCTGTTCTACTGCACGTCTACAGTCTGTTTTACTGCTCATATACAGTCTGTTCTACTGCACGACTACAGTCTGTTCTAAAGCCAGTCTAGAGTCTGTTCTACTGCTGCTCTGAAGTCTTTTCAACTGCATGTCTATAGTCTGTTCAACTGCACCTCTACGTCTTTTCTATTGTATGTCTACATTCTGTTCTAATGCACATCTACAGTCTGTTCTAATGCTCGTCTACAGTCTCTACTAACGGACCTTTAAATTATTTTCTTCTGCAGCATCATTAGACTGGTTTACTGGACATCTACAGTCTGTTCTAATACACGTCTATAGTCTGTTCAAATACTCGTCCACAGTCTGTTCTAATGCAGTCTGTACTACTGCACATCTATAGTCTGTTCTATTGCTCGAATACAGTCTGTTCAAATGCCCAAAAAGTCTTTACTACTCCACCTCTACAGTTTGTTCTACATCTCCTCTACAGTCTGTTCTACTGCAGCTCTACAGTCTGTTTTAATGCCAGTCTAGAGTCTGTACTACTGCTGCTCTGCAGTCTGTTCTACTGCAAGTCTACATTCTGTTCTACTGAACATCTACAGTCTGTTCTAATGCACATCTACAGTCTATAGTCTGTTCTTATGCTCGTCCACAGTCTGTTCTAATGCTAGTCTTAATTCTGTACTACTGCACATCTACGGTCTTTTCTACTAGATGTCTACAGTCTGTTCTAATGCTCATACAGTCTGTTGTATTGTACGCCTACAGTCTTTTTAAATGCACATCTACAGTCTGTTCAACTGCACGTCTACAGTCTTTTCAACTGCACCTCAACAGTCTCTTCTAATGCCAGTTTACAGTCTGTACCTCTGCTCTACTGCAGTCTGTTCTACCGCACGTCTACAGTCTCTTTTTCTGCATATCTACAGTCTGTTCTAATGCACATCTACAGTCTGTTCTAATGCAAGTCTATAATCTGTACTACTGCTCATCTACAGTCTGTTCTAATGCGAGTTTATAATCTGTACTACTGCTCATCTACAGTCTGTTCTAATGCAAGTCTACAGTCTGTACTACTGCTCATTTATGGTCTGTTCTACTGCAAGTCTACAGTCTGTTCTAATAAACGTCTACAGTCTGTTCTACTGCACATTTGAAGTCTGTACTACTGCACTTCTACAGTCTGTTCTAATGCTCGTCTACAGTCTGTATTACTGCACGTCTACAGTCATTTTAACTGCACCTCAACAGTCTGTTCTAATGCCAGTTTACATTCTTTACCTCTGCTCTACTGCAGTCTGTTCTACTGCATGTCTACAGTCTGTTTTACTGCTCATATACAGTCTGTTCTACTGCACGACTACAGTCTGTTCTAAAGCCAGTCTAGAGTCTGATCTACTGCTGCTCTGAAGTCTTTTCAACTGCATGTCTATAGTCTGTTCAACTGCACCTCTACATCTTTTCTATTGTATGTCTACATTCTGTTCTAATGCACATCTACAGTCTGTTCTAATGCTCGTCTACAGTCTCTACTAACGGACCTTTAAATTATTTTCTTCTGCAGCATCATTAGACTGGTTTACTGGACATCTACAGTCTGTTCTAATACACGTCTATAGTCTGTTCAAATACTCGTCCACAGTCTGTTCTAATGCAGTCTGTACTACTGCACATCTATAGTCAGTTCTATTGCTCGAATACAGTCTGTTCAAATGCCCAATAAAAGTCTTTACTACTCCACCTCTACAGTTTGTTCTACATCTCCTCTACAGTCTGTTCTACTGCAGCTCTACAGTCTGTTTTAATGCCAGTCTAGAGTCTGTACTACTGCTGCTCTGCAGTCTGTTCTACTGCAAGTCTACATTCTGTTCTACTGAACATCTACAGTCTGTTCTAATGCACAACTACAGTCTGTTCTAATGCTCGTCTACAGTCTGAACTACTGCACCTCTACAATCTGTTCTAAAGCATGTCTACAGTGTTTTCTAATACTCATATACAGTCTGTTCTAATGCTCGTCTACAATCTGAACTACTGCAACTCTACAGTCTGTTCTAAAGCATATATGCAGTGTTTTCTAATACTCATATACTGTCTGTTCTAATCCTCATCTACAGTCTGTACTACTGCACCTCTAGAGTCTATTCTTCTGCACATTCTTAGTCTGTTCTACAGGTTGTTTACTGTTTGTTCTAATGCTCGTCTACAGTCTGTTCCAAAGCCAATCTAGAGTCTGTTCTACTTCTGCTCTGAAGTCTATTCAACTGCACATCTACAGTCTGTTCAACTGCACCTCTACAGTCTTTTCTATTGTTAATAGATAATAATTGTCTAGAGTCTGTTATACTGCACGTCTACAGTCTCTTTTAATAATTGTCAACTTTCTGTACTGCTGCACCTCTACAGTCTCTTCTACTGCACATCTACAGTTTGTTCTAATGGTCGTCTAGAGTCTGTACTACTGGAACTCTACAGTCTGTTCTAAAACATGTCTACAGTCTTTTCTAATACTCATGTACAGTCTGTTCTAATGCTCGTGTAAAGTCTCAACTGCTGCCCTCTACAGTCTATTCTTTTGCACATCTACAGTCTGTTCTAATGCACATCTACAATCTGTTCTAATGGAATTCTCCAGTCTGTACTACTGCTCGTCTACAGTTTGTTCTACTGAACGTCTACAGTCTATTCTAAAAATTGTCTACAGTCTGTACTACTGCACATCTACAGTTTGTCCTAAAGCATGTCTAGAGTGTTTTCTAATACTAATATACAGTCTGTTTTAATGCTCGTCTACAGTCTGTACAACTGCACCTCTACAGTCTGTTCTAAAGCTCATCTACAGTCTGTTCTAAAGCCTATCTAGAGTCTGTACTACTGCTGCTCTAAAGTCTGTTCAACTGCACGTCTACAGTCTGGTCTACTGCACATCTACAGTTTGTTTTAATGCTCGTCTACAGTCTGTACTACTGCACCTCTACAGTCTCTTCTAAGGCATGTCTACAGTCTTTTCTAATAGTCATGTACAGGCTGTTCTAATCCTCGTGTAAAGTCTCAACTACTGCAACTCTTCAGTCTATTCTTCTGCACCTCGTCAGTCTGTTCTACTGCACATCTACAGTCTATTCTAATGGACATCTACTGTATGTTCCAATGAAAGTCTACAGTCTGTACAACTGCTCATCTACAGTCTGTTCTACTGCACGTGTACAGTCTGTTTTATTGCTCATCTACAGTCTGTTCTACTGCACGTTTACAGTCTGTTCTAATACAAGTCTACAGTCTCTACTACTGCTCATTTACAGTCTGTTCTACTGGATGTTTACAGTCTGTTCTAATGCTCGTCTACAGTCAGTTTTACAGTCTGTTCTAATGCAAGTCTATAGTCTGTTTTACTACTCATCTACGGTCTGTTCTTTTGCAGGTCTACAGTCTGTTCTAATAAACGTCTACAGTCTGTTCTACTGCACATCTACAGTCTGTTCTAATGCAAGTCTACAGTCTGTATTACTGCTCATCTACAGTCTGTTCTAAAGCATGTCTAGAGTGTTTTCTAATACTCATATACAGTCTGTTCTAATGCATGTCTACAGTCAGAAATACTGCACCTTTTACAATATGTTCTAAAGCATGTGCAGAGTGTTTTCTAAAACTCATATAGAGTCTGTTCTAATACTCGTCTACAGTCTGAACTACTGCAGCTCTACAGTCTGTTCTAAAGCATGTCTAGAGTGTTTTCTAATACTCATATACAGTCTGTTCTAATGCTTGTCTACAGTCTGTACTACTGCATCTCTACAGTCTATTCTTCTGCACATTGTCAGTCTGTTCTACTGGACGTTTACAGTCTTTTCTAATTCTCATCTACAGTCTGTATTACTGCACCTCTACAGTCTGTTCTAAAGCATGTTTAGAGTGTTTTCTAATACTCATATACAGTCTGTTCTAATGTTCGCCTACAGTCGGAACTACTGCACCTCTACATTTTGTTATAAAGCATATCTAGAGTGTTTTCTAATACTTATATAGAGTCTGTTCTACTGGACTTTTGTAGCCTGTTCTAATGCTCGTCTATAGTCAGTTCTAAAGCCAATCTAGAGTCTGTACTACTGGTGCTCTGAAGTCTGCTTAACTGCACGTCTACTGTCTGTTCACCTGCACCTCTACAGTCTGTTCTAATGCCAGTTTACAGTATGTACTACTGCTCTACTACAGTCTCGTCCACTGCACGTCTACAGTCTGTTTTACTGCACATCTACAGTCTGTTCTAATGTACATCTACTGTCTGTTCTAAAGCAAGCCTACAGTCTGTACTACTGCTCATCTACAGTCTGTTCTACTGCACGTCTACAGTCTGTTCTAATGCACATCTACAGTCTGTTCTAATGTAAGTCTACAGTCTGTACTATTGCTCATCTACTGTCTGTTCACCTGCACCTCTACAGTCTGTTCTAATGCCAGTTTACAGTCTGTACTACTGCTCTACTACAGTCTCGTCCACTGCACGTCTACAGTCTGTTCTACTACACATCTACAGTCTCTACTACTGCACTTCTAAAGTCTGTTCTAATGCACATCTACACTCTCTTCTAATGCTCGTCTACAGTCTGTACTACTGCATTTCTACAGTCTATTCTTCTGCACATTGTCAGTCTGTTCTACTGGATGTTTACAGTCTGTTCTAATGCTCATCTACAGTCAGTTTTACAGTCTGTTCTAATGCAAGTCTATAGTCTGTTTTACTACTCATCTACGGTCTGTTCTTTTGCAGGTCTACAGTCTGTTCTAATAAACGTCTACAGTCTGTTCTACTGCACATCTACAGTCTGTTCTAATGCAAGTCTACAGTCTGTATTACTGCTCATCTACAGTCTGTTCTAAAGCATGTCTAGAGTGTTTTCTAATACTCATATACAGTCTGTTCTAATGCATGTCTACAGTCTGTACTACTGCATCTCTACAGTCTATTCTTCTGCACATTGTCAGTCTGTTCTACTGGACGTTTTACAGTCTTTTCTAATTCTCATCTACAGTCTGTATTACTGCACCTCTACAGTCTGTTCTAAAGCATGTTTAGAGTGTTTTCTAATACTCATATACAGTCTGTTCTAATGTTCGTCTACAGTCGGAACTACTGCACCTCTACATTTTGTTATAAAGCATATCTAGAGTGTTTTCTAATACTTATATAGAGTCTGTTCTACTGAACGTTTATAGCCTGTTCTAATGCTCGTCTATAGTCAGTTCTAAAGCCAATCTAGAGTCTGTACTACTGCTGCTCTGAAGTCTGCTCAACTGCACGTCTACTGTCTGTTCACCTGCACCTCTACAGTCTGTTCTAATGCCAGTTTACAGTCTGTACTACTGCTCTACTACAGTCTCGTCCACTGCACGCCTACAGTCTGTTTTACTGCACATCTACAGTCTGTTCTAATGTACATTTACTGTCTGTTCTAATGCAAGCCTACAGTCTGTACTACTGCTCATCTACAGTCTGTTCTACTGCACGTCTACAGTCTGTTCTAATGCACATCTACAGTCTGTTCTAATGTAAGTCTACAGTCTGTACTACTGGTCATCTACTGTCTGTTCTACTGCACCTCTACAGTCTGTTCTACTACACGTGTACAGTCTCTACTACTGCACTTCTAAAGTCTGTTCTAATGCAAATCTATAGTCTGTTTTACTGCTCATCTACGGTCTGTTCTACTGCAGGTCTACAGACTGTAAACGTCCAGTAGAACAGACTGACAATGTGCAGAAGAATAGACTGTAGAGATGTACTAGTACAGACTGTAAACGCGCATTAGAACAGACTGTATATGAGTATTAGAAAACACTCTAGACATGCTTTAGAACAGACTGTAGAGGTGCAGTAGTTCAGACTATAGACTAGCATTAGAACAGACTATATATGAGTATTAGAAAATACTCTAGACATGCTTTAGAACAGACTGTAGAGGTGCAGTTGTTCAGACTGTAGACAAGCATTAGAACAGACTGTAGATGTGCAGTAGAAGAGACTGTAGAGCTGCAGTAGTATAGACTGTCGACAATTATTAGAAAGGACTGTAGACGTGCAGTAGAACGGACTGTAGACAATTATTAGAACAGACTGTAGACTTGCAGTAGAACAGACTGATGATGCTGCAGAAGAATTGACTTTAAAGGTGCATTACTACAGACTGTACACGAGAAATAGAACAGACTGTATATGAGTATTAGAATAGACTGTAGACATGATTTTAGAACAGACTGTAGAGGTGCAGTAGTACAGACTCTAGACAATTAGTAGTACAGACTGTCGACTTGCATTAGAACAGACTGTAGATGTGCATTAGAACAGACTGTAGATGTACAATAGAAAAGACTGTAGAGGTGCAGTTGAACAGACTGTAGACATGCAGTTGAATAGTCTTCAGAGCAGCAGTAGTACAGACTCTAGATTGGCTGTAGAACAGACTGTAGACGATCATTAGAATAGACTGTAAACATCTAGTAGAACAGACTGTCAATGTGCAGAATAATAGATTCTAGAGGTGCAGTAGTACAGACTGTAGATGAGCATTAGATCAGACTGTATATGAGTATTAGAAAACACTGTAGACATGCTTTAGAACAGACTGTAGATGTCTAGTTGTACAAACTGTAAACGAGCATTAGAACAGACTGTAGAGGAACAGTAGAACAAACTGTAGAGGTCGAGTAGTAAAGACTGTTATTGGGTAATAGAACAGACGATATTCGAGCAATAGAACAGACTATAGATGTGTGGTCGTACTGCATTAGAACAGACTGTGGACGAACATTTGAACAGACTATAGACATGCATTAGAACAGACTGTAGATGTGCAGTAGAAGAGACTGTAGACAATTATTAGAACAGACTGTAGACATGCAGTAGAACAGATTGTAGATGTGCAGTAGTATAGACTGTAAGAAGCAGTAGTACAGAATGTAGACAATTATTAGAACAGACAGAAGACGTGCATTGTAGACGAGCATTAGAACTGACTGTAGACGAGCATTAGAACAGACTGTAAACGTCAGTAGAACAGACTGTAGATGTGCATTAGAACAGACTGTAGACGTACAATAGAACAGACTGTAGACGAGCATTAGAACAGACTGTAAACGTCCAGTAGAACAGACTGACGATGTGCAGAAGAATAGACTGTAGTGGTGCAGTAGTACAGACTGTAGACGAGCATTAGAACAGACTGTATATGAGTATTAGAAAACACTGTAGACATGCTTTACAACAGACTGTAGAGGTGCAGTAGTTGACTGTAGATGAGCATTAGAACAGACTGTATATGAGTATTAGAAAACACTAATAGAAATGCTTTACAACAGACTGTAGAGGTGCAGTAGAACAGACTGTAGACGTGCAGTAGAACAGACTGTAGTTGAGCAGTAGTACAGACTGTATACTTGCATAGGAACAGACTGTAAATGTGCATTAGAACAGACTGTAGATGTGCAGTAAAACAAACTGTAGACTTGCAATAGAGCAGACTGAAGGCGTGCAGTAGAACAGACTGAAGGCGCTGTAGAACAGACTGTAAACATGCAGTAGAACAGACTGTAGACATGCATTAGAACAGACTGTAGATGTGCATTAGAACAGACTGTAGATGTGCAGTAAAACAGACCGTAGTTATGCAGTAGAACAGACTGCATTAGAGCAATAGTACAGACGGTAAACTGGCATTTGAACAGACTGTAGAGGTGCAGTTGTACAGACTGTAGATGTGCAGTAAAACAAACTGTAGATGAGCAGTAGTACAGACTGTAGACTTGCATTAGAACAGACTGTAGATGTCAAGTTATGTGTGTTTTTAACTGACTACAGCTCTGCCCAAACTTGAAAACTGCTTTATCTCTGATGAATGCAAAGGACAACTCAAAACTGTTCTTTCTTTTCTCTTATATTTTCCTAAACATGATCGTGGAACAGAATAGGTTAATAACCTTTAAATTACACAAACCAAAGCAGAAATTAGTTGCAAATAAATCACAAATAACTCAATAACACTTCCTCAAAAGTAAATGTCAAACCAAACAGTCATTTAAATTAACATATGGTCTCTAATTAAACTTATATAATTTAAACAATACACATGCTTAGTGTAATGTTCACATAAAGTATTCACTATTTGATTTAAATTGGACATTACAACCAAGCAAACAAAATCATACAAAAGTCTTAACTCAACACAAACAAACACACAGTCCACTTTTGTCCTACCAGTTGTGTCCTTGGATAATCAGGAGCTGTGGTCAAAGTTTCTTTTCCTCAGGAACAAGTGAGATGGCCAACTGAGCTTTTACCAAACATTTCAACTGCCATGCACTCTGTGTGTGCGCTGGTAATTATGGTCCCAAGAGCACTTCCTGGAAGTTGGTTCCATAACCTTTTAATGCGTGGTTGCCACCTGCAGTTTGGGAGTGCTCTTAGTAATTTGAGTAAAAATAGGCTGAGTGCTCAGGACAACTTGTACCTTGAATTGACATAACAGTAGATGTGCAGTAAAACAGACTGTAAACGTGCAGTAGAACAGACTGCAGTAGAGCAGAGGTACAGACTGTAAACTGGCATTAGAACAGACTGTTGAGATGCAGTTGAACAGACAGTAGACGTGCAGTTGAACAGACTGTAGATGTGCATTGGAACAGACTAAAGACGTACAATAGAACAGACTGTAGACGAGCAGTAGAACACACTAAAAACCTAAATTAGAACAGACAGTGGACGAGCATTAGAACAGACTGTAAAGTCTGCAAGTCTATAGTCTGTTTTACTACTCATCTACGGTCTGTTCTTTTGCAGGTCTACAGTCTGTTCTAATAAACGTCTACAGTCTGTTCTACTGCACATCTACAGTCTGTTCTAATGCAAGTCTACAGTCTGTATTACTGCTCATCTACAGTCTGTTCTAAAGCATGTCTAGAGTGTTTTCTAATACTCATATACAGTCTGTTCTAATGCATGTCTACAGTCAGAAATACTGCACCTTTTACAATCTGTTCTAAAGCATGTGCAGAGTGTTTTCTAAAACTCATATAGAGTCTGTTCTAATACTCGTCTACAGTCTGAACTACTGCAGCTCTACAGTCTGTTCTAAAGCATGTCTAGAGTGTTTTCTAATACTCATATACAGTCTGTTCTAATGCATGTCTACAGTCAGAAATACTGCACCTTTTACAATCTGTTCTAAAGCATGTGCAGAGTGTTTTCTAAAACTCATATAGAGTCTGTTCTAATACTCGTCTACAGTCTGAACTACTGCAGCTCTACAGTCTGTTCTAAAGCATGTCTAGAGTGTTTTCTAATACTCATATACATTCTGTTCTAATGCATGTCTACAGTCTGTACTACTGCATCTCTACAGTCTATTCTTCTGCACATTGTCAGTCTGTTCTACTGGACGTTTACAGTCTTTTCTAATTCTCATCTACAGTCTGTATTACTGCACCTCTACAGTCTGTTCTAAAGCATGTTTAGAGTGTTTTCTAATATTCATATACAGTCTGTTCTAATGTTCGTCTACAGTCGGAACTACTGCACCTCTACATTTTGTTATAAAGCATATCTAGAGTGTTTTCTAATACTTATATAGAGTCTGTTCTACTGGACGTTTATAGCCTGTTCTAATGCTCGTCTATAGTCAGTTCTAAAGCCAATCTAGAGTCTGTACTACTGCTGCTCTGAAGTCTGCTCAACTGCACGTCTACTGTCTGTTCACCTGCACCTCTACAGTCTGTTCTAATGCCAGTTTACAGTCTGTACTACTGCTCTACTACAGTCTCGTCCACTGCACGTCTACAGTCTGTTTTACTGCACATCTACAGTCTGTTCTAATGTACATCTACTGTCTGTTCTAATGCAAGCCTACAGTCTGTACTACTGCTCATCTACAGTCTGTTCTAATGCACATCTACAGTCTGTTCTAATGTAAGTCTACAGGCTGTACTATTGCTCATCTACTGTCTGTTCACCTGCACCTCTACAGTCTGTTCTAATGCCAGTTTTCAGTCTGTACTACTGCTCTACTACAGTCTCGTCCACTGCACGTCTACAGTCTGTTCTACTACACATCTACAGTCTCTACTACTGCACTTCTAAAGTCTGTTCTAATGCACATCTACACTCTCTTCTAATGCTCGTCTACAATCTGTACTACTGCATTTCTACAGTCTATTCTTCTGCACATTGTCAGTCTGTTCTACTGGATGTTTACAGTCTGTTCTAATGCTCGTCCACAGTCAGTTTTACAGTCTGTTCTAATGCAAGTCTATAGTCTGTTTTACTACTCATCTACGGTCTGTTCTTTTGCAGGTCTACAGTCTGTTCTAATAAACGTCTACAGTCTGTTTTACTGCACATCTACAGTCTGTTCTAATGCAAGTCTACAGTCTGTATTACTGCTCATCTACAGTCTGTTCTAAAGCATGTCTAGAGTGTTTTCTAATACTCATATACAGTCTGTTCTAATGCATGTCTACAGTCTGTACTACTGCATCTCTACAGTCTATTCTTCTGCACATTGTCAGTCTGTTCTACTGACGTTTACAGTCTTTTCTAATTCTCATCTACAGTCTGTACTACTGCACCTCTAGAGTCTATTCTTCTGCACATTCTCAGTCTGTTCTACAGGTTGTTTACTGTTTGTTCTAATGCTCGTCTACAGTCTGTTCCAAAGCCAATTTAGAGTCTGTTCTACTTCTGCTCTGAAGTCTATTCAACTGCACATCTACAGTCTGTTCAACTGCACCTCTACAGTCTTTTCTATTATTAATAGATAATAATTTTCTAGAGTCTGTTATACTGCACGTCTACAGTCTCTTTTAATAATTGTCAACTTTCTGTACTACTGCACATCTACAGTTTGTTCTAATGGTCGTCTAGAGTCTGTACTACTGGAACTCTACACTCTGTTCTAAAACATGTCTACAGTCTTTTCTAATACTCATGTACAGTCTGTTCTAATGCTCGTGTAAAGTCTCAACTACTGCCCTCTATAGTCTATTCTTTTGCACATCTACAGTCTGTTCTAATGCACATCTACAATTTGTTCTAATGGAATTCTCCAGTCTGTACTACTGCTCGTCTAAAGTCTGTACAACTGCACCTCTACTGCCTGTTCTAAAGCATGTCTAAAATGTTTTCTACTACTCATATAGAGTCTGTTCTAATGCTCATCTACAGTCTGAACTACTGCACCTTTACAGTCTGTTCTAAAGCTCATCTACAGTCTGTTCTAAAGCCAATCTAGAGTCTGTACTACTGCTGCTCTAAAGTCTGTTCAACTGCACGTCTACAGTCTGGTCTACTGCACATCTACAGTTTGTTTTAATGCTCGTCTACAGTCTGTACTACTGAGCCTCTACAGTCTCTTCTAAAGCATGTCTACAGTCTTTTCTAATAGTCATGTACAGTCTGTTCTAATCCTCGTGTAAAGTCTCAATTCCTGCAACTCTTCAGTCTATTCTTCTGCACCTCGTCAGTCTGTTCTACTGCACATCTACAGTCTATTCTAATGGACATCTACTGTATGTTCTAATGAAAGTCTACAGTCTGTACAACTGCTCATCTACAGTCTGTTCTACTGCACGTGTACAGTCTGTTTTATTGCTCATCTACAGTCTGTTCTACTGCACGTTTACAGTCTGTTCTAATACAAGTCTACAGTCTCTACTACTGCTCATTTACAGTCTGTTCTACTACACATCTACAGTCTCTACTACTGCACTTCTAAAGTCTGTTCTAATGCACATCTACACTCTCTTCTAATGCAAGTCTACAGTCTGTACTACTGCTCATCTACAGTCTGTTCTAATGCTTGTCCACAGTCTATTCTTATGCAGGTCTTAAGTCTTTACTACTGCACATCTACAGTCTGTTCTAATGGACGCCTACATTCTGTACTAATGCTCATCTACAGTCTGTTCTATTATACGTCTACAGTCTTTTCTGCTGCACATCAACAGTCTGTTCTAATGCTCGTCTACAGTCTGTACAACTGCACCTTTACAGTCTGTTCTACAGAATGTCTACAGTCTGATCTAATGCCATTTTACAGTCTGTACTATTGCTCTACTGCACTCTATTCTACTGCACGTCTACAGTCATTTTTACTGCACATCTACAATCTGTTCTAATTGTCAGTCGGTTCTACAATCTACACTCTTTACTAATTCTGCGCTGAAGTCTGTTCAACTGCACGTCTACAGTCTGTTCAACTGCACCTCTACAGTCTGTACTACTGCACTTCTACAGTCTGTTCTAATGCTCGTCTACAGTCTGTATTACTGCACCTCTACAGTCTGTTACAAATGCATGTCTACAGTGTTTTCTAAAACTCATATACAGTCTGTTCATTTGCTCATCTACAGTCTGTACTACTGCAGCTCTAGAGTCTATTCTATTTCACATTGTCAGTTTGTTCTACGGGACGTTTACAGTCATTTCTATTGCTCGTTTACAGTCTGTTCTAAGGTAATTCTAGAGTCTGTACTACTGCTGCTCTTATTTCTGTTCACCTGCACGTCTACAGTCTGTTTTACTGCAAATCTTTAATCTGTTCTAATTGTCAGTCTGTTCTACTGGACATTTACAGTCTGTTCTAAAGCTCATCTACAGTCTGTTCTAAAGCCAATCTAGAGTCTGTACTACTGCTGCTCTGACATCTGTTCAAATGCACATCTATAGTCTGTTCAACTGCACGTCTACAGTTTTTTTTACTGCACATCTACAGTCTGTTCTAATGCACATCTACAGTCTTTTCTAATGCAAGTCTACAGTCTGTACTACTGCTCATCTACAGTCTGTTCTATTGCACGTCTACAGTCTGTTCTGATAAACGTCTACAGTCTGTTCTACTACACATCTACAGTCTGTACAACTGCACCTCTGTCTGTGGCCTCTGACTCCTCTGCTTCCTCTCGTCTCTCTGTGGCCTCTGCCTTCTCTTGACTCTCTGCCTCCTCTGACACCTCTAGTCTCTCTGCCTCCACTGCTCTCTTTTTTGCCTCTGCCTCCTCTAGTCACTCTGTGGCCTCTGCCTCCTCTGGACTCTCTGCCTCCTCTGGTCTCTCTGTGGCCTCTGCCTCCTCTGGTCTCTCTGCCTCCGCTGCTCTAACTGCCTCTTCTGGTCTCTCTGTCGCCGCTGCCTCCTCTGGTCTCTCTGTGGCATTTGCCTTTTCTGGTCTCTCTGCCTCCTCTGCCTCCTCTGGTCTCTCTGTGTCCTCTGCCTCCTCTGGTCTTTTTGTGGCCTCTGCCTCCTCTGGTCTCTCTTTGGCCCCTACCTCCTCTAGCCTCTCTGTGGCCTCTGCCTCCTCTGGACTCTCTATTCCTCTATCTCCTATGGTCTGTCTGTGGCCTCTGTCTCCTTTGGTCTCTCTGCCTCCTCTGCATCCTCTCGTCTCTCTGCCTCCTCTGGGCTCTCTGTCTTTCTGCCTCCTCTGAACTCTCGGTGGCCTCTTCCCCCTCTGGTCTAACTGTGGCCTCTTCCTCTTCTGCTCTCTCTATCTCCTATGCCTCCTCTCGTCTCTCTGTGGCCTCTGCCTACTCTGGTCTCTCTGTGGCCTCTGCCTTCTCTTGACTCTCTGCCTCCTCTGACACCTCTAGTCTCTCTGCCTCCACTGCTCTCTTTTTTGCCTCTGCCTCCTCTAGTCACTCTGTGGCCTCTGCCTCCTCTGGACTCTCTGCCTCATCTGGTCTCTTTGTGGCCTCTGCCTCCTCTGGTCTCTATGCCTCCGCTGCTCTAACTGCCTCCTCTGGTCTCTCTGTGGCCTCTGCCTCCTGTGGTCTTTCTGTGGCCTCTGCCTCCTCTGGTCTCTCTGTGGCCTATACCTCCTCTGGCCTCTCTGTGGCCTCTGCCTCCTCTGGACTCTCTGCCTCCTCTGGTATTTTTGTGGCCTCTGCCTCCTCTGGTCTCTCTGCCTCCTCTGCTTACTCTGCTCTCTGCCTCCATTGGTCTCTCAATTGCCTCTGCCTCCTCTGGTCACTCTGTGGCCTCTGCCTCCTCTGGTCTCTTTGTCCCCTCTGCCTCCTCTAATCACTCTGTGGCCTCTTCGTCCTCTGGTCTCTCTGTCTCCTCTGCCTCCTCTCCTCTAACTGCCTCGTCTGGTCTCTCTGCCTCCTCTGCTTCCTCTCGTCTCTCTGTGGCCTCTGCCTACTCTGCTCTCTCTGTCTCCCCTGCCTCCACCGGTCTCTCTGCCTTCTCTGCCTCCTCTACTCTCTCTACCTCCACTGGTCTCTCTGTGGCCTCTGCCTCCTGTGGTGTCTCTGTGGCCTCTGCCTTCTCTGGTCTCTCTGTGGCCACTGCCTCCTCTGGTCTCTCTGTGGCATCTGCCTTTTCTGGTCTCTCTGCCTCTTCTGGTCTCTCTGTGACCTCTGCCTCTTCTGGTCTCTCTGTGGCCTCTGCCTCCTCTGGACTCTCTGTCTCCTCTGGTCTTTCTGTGGCCTCTACCTCCTCTAGTCTCTCTGCCTCCCCTGCTTCCTCTCCTCTCTCTGTCTCCTCTGCCTCCTCTAGTATCTCTGCCTCCCCTGCTTCCTCTCGTCTCTCTGTCTCCTCTGCCTCCTCTGGTCTCTCTGCCTCCTCTGCCTCCTCTGGTCTGTGTGGCCTCTGCCTCCTCTGGTCTTTTTGTCTCCTCTGCCTCCTCTAGTCACTGTGTGGCCTCTGCCTCCTCTGGTCTCTCTGCCTTCTCTGCCTCCTCTGCTTTAACTTCCTCCTCTGGTCTCTCTGTCTCTCTGTATCATCTGGTCTCTCTGTGGCCTCTGCCTCTTCTGGTCTCTCTGCCTCCTTTGCCTCCACTGGTCTCTCTATTGCCTCTGCCTCCTATGGTCTCTCTGTGGCCTCTGCCTTCTCTGCTCTCTCTCTGGCCGCTGCCTCCACTGGTCTCTCTGTGGCATCTGCCTTTTCTGGTCTTTCTGCCTCCTCTGCCTCCTCTGGTCTCTCTGTGACCTCTGCCTCCTCTGGACTCTCTGCCTCATCTGGTCTCTTTGTGGCCTCTGCCTCCTCTGGTCACTCTGTGGCCTCTGCCTCCTCTGGACTCTCTGCCTCATCTGGTCTCTTTGTGGCCTCTGCCTCCTCTGGTCTCTATGCCTCCGCTGCTCTAACTGCCTCCTCTGGTCTCTCTGTGGCCTCTGCCTCCTGTGGTCTTTCTGTGGCCTCTGCCTCCTCTGGTCTCTCTGTGGCCTATACCTCCTCTGGCCTCTCTGTGGCCTCTGCCTCCTCTGGACTCTCTGCCTCCTCTGGTCTTTTGTGGCCTCTGCCTCCTCTGGTCTCTCTGCCTCCTCTGCTTACTCTGCTCTCTGCCTCCATTGGTCTCTCAATTGCCTCTGCCTCCTCTGGTCACTCTGTGGCCTCTGCCTCCTCTGGTCTCTTTGTCCCCTCTGCCTCCTCTAATCACTCTGTGGCCTCTTCGTCCTCTGGTCTCTCTGTCTCCTCTGCCTCCTCTCCTCTAACTGCCTCGTCTGGTCTCTCTGCCTCCTCTGCTTCCTCTCGTCTCTCTGTGGCCTCTGCCTACTCTGCTCTCTCTGTCTCCCCTGCCTCCACCGGTCTCTCTGCCTTCTCTGCCTCCTCTACTCTCTCTACCTCCACTGGTCTCTCTGTGGCCTCTGCCTCCTGTGGTGTCTCTGTGGCCTCTGCCTTCTCTGGTCTCTCTGTGGCCACTGCCTCCTCTGGTCTCTCTGTGGCATCTGCCTTTTCTGGTCTCTCTGCCTCTTCTGGTCTCTCTGTGACCTCTGCCTCTTCTGGTCTCTCTGTGGCCTCTGCCTCCTCTGGACTCTCTGTCTCCTCTGGTCTTTCTGTGGCCTCTGCCTCCTCTAGTCTCTCTGCCTCCCCTGCTTCCTCTCCTCTCTCTGTCTCCTCTGCCTCCTCTAGTATCTCTGCCTCCCCTGCTTCCTCTCGTCTCTCTGTCTCCTCTGCCTCCTCTGGTCTCTCTGCCTCCTCTGCCTCCTCTGGTCTGTGTGGCCTCTGCCTCCTCTGGTCTTTTTGTCTCCTCTGCCTCCTCTAGTCACTGTGTGGCCTCTGCCTCCTCTGGTCTCTCTGCCTTCTCTGCCTCCTCTGCTTTAACTTCCTCCTCTGGTCTCTCTGTCTCTCTGTATCATCTGGTCTCTCTGTGGCCTCTGCCTCTTCTGGTCTCTCTGCCTCCTTTGCCTCCACTGGTCTCTCTATTGCCTCTGCCTCCTATGGTCTCTCTGTGGCCTCTGCCTTCTCTGCTCTCTCTCTGGCCGCTGCCTCCACTGGTCTCTCTGTGGCATCTGCCTTTTCTGGTCTTTCTGCCTCCTCTGCCTCCTCTGGTCTCTCTGTGACCTCTGCCTCTTCTAGTCTTTCTGTGGCCTCTGCCTCCTCTTGACTCTCTGCCTCCCCTGCTTCCTCTCGTCTCTCTGTCTCGTCTGCCTCCTCTGCCTCCTCTGGTCTCTCTGCCTCCTCTGCTTCCTCTCGTCTCTATGTGACCTCTGCCTCCCTTGCTCTCTCTGTCTCCCCTGCCTCCACTGGTCTCTCTGCCTTCTCTGCCTCCTCTGATCTCTCTACCCCCACTGGTCTCTCTGTGACCTCTGCAATCCTCTGGTCTCTCTGTGGCCGATGCCTCCTCTGGATTCTCTGTGGCCTCTGCCTCCTCTGGTCTCTCTGTCTCCTCTGCCTCCACTGGTCTCTCAGTGGCCTTTGACTTCACTCGTCTCTCTGTGGCCTCTGCCTCCTCTGCTCTCTCTCTGGCCTCTACCTCCACTAGTCTCTCTGACTTATCTGTCTCCTCTAGTCTCTTTGTCGCCTCTTCCTCCTCTGGTCTCTCTGTGGTATCTGCCTCCTCTGGTCTCACTGCCTCCACTGGTCTCTTTATTGCCTCTGCCTCCTCTCGTCTCTCTGTGGCCTCTGCCTCCTCTGGTCTCTTTGTCTCCTCTGCCTCCTATAGTCACTCTGTGGCCTCTGCCTCCTCTGGTCTCTTTGTGTCCTCTGCCTTCTCTGGTCTCTCTGCCTCCTCTGGTCACTCTGCTGCCGCTGGCTCCTCTGGTCTCTCTGTGGCATCTGCCTTTTCTGGTCTCTCTGCCACCTATGCGTCCTCTAATCTCTCTGCCTCCTTTGGTCTCTCTGACTTTCTTCCTCCTCTGAACTCTCGGTGGCCTCTGCCTCCTCTGGCCTCTCTGCCCCGTTGCCTCCTCTGGTCTCTCTGTCTCCTCTGCCTCCACTGGTCTCTCTGCCTTCTCTGCCTCCTCTGCTCTCTCTACCTCCACTGGTCTCTCTGTGACCTCTGCATTCCTCTGGTCTCTCTTTGGCCTATGTCTCTTTTGGATTCTCTGTGGCCTCTGCCTCCTCTGCTCTCTCTTTCTCCTCTGCCTCCTCTCATCTCTCTGTGGCCTATACCTCTTCTGGTCTCTCTGTGGCCTCGGTCTCCTCTGCTCTCTCTGCCTCCTCTGCATCCTCTCGTCTCTCTGCCTCCTCTTGCCTCTCTGTCTTTCTGCCTCCTCTGAACTCTCGGTGGCCTCTGAACTCTCGGTGGCCTCTGCCTCTGCCTCTCACTGTGGGCTCTGCCTCCTCTGGTCTCTCTGCCTCCTCTGCCTCCTCTGGTCTCTCTGTGGCCTCTGCCTCCTCTGGTCTCTCTGTGGCCGCTGCCTTGTCTTGTCTGTCTGCCTCCTATGCCCCCTCTGGTCTCTCTGCCTCCACTGGCCTCTCTATTGCCTCTGCTTCCGCTCATCCCTCTGTGGCCTCTGCCTCCTCTGGTCTCTCTGTCTCCTCTGCCTCCTCTGAACTCTCTGTGGCCTCTGCCTCCTCTGGCCTCTCTATGGCCTCTGCCTCCTCTGGTCTCTCTGTGGCCGCTGCCTTGTCTGTCTTCCTCCTATGCCCCCTCTGGTCTCTCTGCCTCCACTGGTCTCTCTATTGCCTCTGCTTCCTTTGGTCTCTCTGTGGCCTCTGCCTCCTCTGGTCTCTCTGCCTTTTCTGCTTCCTCTCGCCTCTCTGTGGACTCAGCCTCCTCTGGTCTCTCTGTGGCCTCTGCCTTCTTTGGTCTCTCTCTGGCCGCTGCCTACTCTGGTCTCTCTGAGGCATCTGCCTTTTCTAGTCTCTCTGCCTCTTCTGTCTCTCCTGGTCTCTCTGTGGCCTCTGTCTCCTCTAGACTCTCCTTGCCTCCCCTGGTCTTTCTGTGGCCTCTGCCTCCTCTGGTCTCTCTGCCTCCTTTGCTTCCTCTCGTCTCTCTGTGGCCTCTGCCTCCTCTGGTCTCTCTGTCTCCTCTGCCTCCTCTAGTCACTCTGTGGCCTCTGCCTCCTCTGGTCTCTCTGCCTCCTCTGCCTCCTCTGCTCTAACTGCCTCCTCTGGTCTCTCTGTCTCTCTGCCTCTTCTGGTCTCTTTGTGTCCTCTGCCTTCTCTGGTCTCTCTGCCTCCTCTGGTCTCTCTGCTGCCGCTGGCTCCTCTGGTCTCTCTGTGCCATCTGCCTTTTCTGGTCTCTCTGCCTCCTCTGCCTCCTCTAGTCTCTCTGTGGCCTCTGCCTCCTCTGGTCTCTCTGTCTCTCTGCCTCCTCTGAACTCTCGGTGGCCTCTGCCCCCTCTGGTCTCACTGTGGGCTCTGCCTCCTCTGGTCTCTCTGCCTCCTCTGCCTCCTCTGGTCTCTCTGCCTTCTCTGCCTCCTCTGCTTTCTCTACCTCCACTGGTCTCTCTGTGACCTCTGCAATCCTCTCATCTCTCTGTGGCCTCTGCCTCTTCTGGTCTCTCTGTGGCCTCTGCATACTCTCGTCTCTCTGACTCCTCTTACCTCTCTGTCTTTCTGCCTCCTCTGAACTCTCAGTGGCCTCTGCCACCTCTGGTCTCACTGTGGGCTCTGCCTCCTCTGGTCTCTCTGCCTCCTCTGCCTCCTCTGGTCTCTCTGTGGCCTCTGCCTCTTCTGGTCTCTCTGTGGCCGCTGCATTCTCTTGTCTGTCTGCCTCCTATGCCCCCTCTGGTCTCTCTGTCTCCACTGGTCTCTCTCTTGCCTCTGCTACCGCTCGTCTCTCTGTGGCCTCTGCCTCCTCTGGTCTCTATATGGCCTCTGCATCCTCTGGACTATCTGCCTCTTCTGGTCTTTCTGTGCCCTCTGCCTCCTCTGGTCTCTCTGCCTTTTCTGCTTCCTCTCGCCTCTCTGTGGCCTCAGCCTCCTCTGGTCTCTCTGTAGCCTCTGCCTTCTCTGGTCTCTCTCTGGCCGCTGCCTACTCTGGTCTCTCTGAGGCATCTGCCTTTTCTGGTCTCTCTGCCTCTTCTGCCTCTCCTGGTCTCTCTGTGGCCTCTGTCTCCTCTAGACTCTCCTTGCCTCCCCTGGTCTTTCTGTGGCCTCTGCCTCCTCTGGTCTCTCTGCCTCCTCTGCTTCCTCTCGTCTCTCTGTGGCCTCTGCCTCCTCTGGTCTTTCTGTCTCCTCTGCCTCCTCTGGTCTCTCTGTGGCCTCTGCCTCCTCTGGTCTGTCTGTGTCCTCTGCCTCCTCTGGTCTCTCTGTGGCCTCTGCCTCCTCTGGTCTCTCTGTCTCCTCTGCCTCCTCTGGTCTCTCTGCCTCCTCTGGTCTCTCTGTGGCCTCTCCTCCTCTGGTCTGTCTGTGTCCTCTGCCTCCTCTGCCTCCTCTGGTCTCTCTGTGGCCTCTGCCTTCTCTGGTCTCTCTTTGGCCGCTGCCTGCTCTGGTCTCTCTGAGGCATCTGCCTCCTCTGGTCTCTCTGAAGCATCTGCCTTTTCTGGTCTCTCTGTCTCCTTTTCCTCTTCTGGTCTCTCTTTCTCCTCAAACTCCTCTGGTCTCTCTGCCTCCTCTACCTCCTCTGGTGTCTCTATGGCCTCTGCCTCCTCTGCTCTCTCTGTGGCCTCGGCCTTCCCTTGTCTCTCTGACTCCTCTGTCCCCTCTGGTCTCTCTGCCTCCACTGCTCTCTCTATTGCCTCTGTCTCCTCTGGTCTCTTGGTCTCCTCTGCCTCCTCTAGTCACTCTGTGGCCTCTGCCTCCTCTGGTCTCTCTGCCTCCTCTGCCTCCTCTGCTCTAACTGCCTCCTCTGGTCTCTCTTTCTCTGCCTACTCTGGTCTCTCTATGGCCTCGGCCTCCTCTGGTCTCTCTATGGGCTCTGCCTCCTCTGGTCTCTCTGTCTCCTCTGCCTCCACTGGTCTCTCTGCCTTCTCTGCCTCCTCTGCTATCTCTGCCTCCTCTGGTCTGTCTGTGTCCTCTGCCTCCTCTGGTCTCTCTGTGGCCTCTGCCTCCTGTGGCCTCTCTGCCCCGTTGCCTCCTCTGGTCACTCTGTCTCCTCTGCCTCCACTGGTCTCTCTGCCTTCTCTGCCTCCTCTGCTCTCTCTACCTCCACTGGTCTCTCTGTGACCTCTGCAATCCTCTGGTCTCTCTGTAGCCTATGCCTATCCTAGATTCTCTGTGGCCTCTGCCTCCTCTAGTCTCTCTGTGTCTTCTGCCTCCTTGGGTCTCTTTGTCTCCTCTGCCTCCTCTAATCACTCTGTGGCCTCTGCCTCCTCTGGTCTCTCTCCCTCCTCTGCCTCCTCTGCTCTAACTGCCTCCTCTGGTCTCTCTGTCTCTCTGCCTCCTCTGGTCTCTCTGTGGCCTCAGCCTGCTCTGGTCTCTCTGTGGCCTCTGCCTTCTCTGGTCTCTCTCTGGCCGCTGCCTACTCTGGTCTCTTTGAGGCATCTGCCTTTTCTGGTCTCTCTGCCTCCTCTGCCTCCCCTGGTCTCTCTGTGGCCTCTGCCTCCTCAAGACTCTCCTTGCCTCCCCTGGTCTTTCTGTGGCCTCTGCCTCCTCTGGTCTCTCTGCCTCCTCTGCTTCCTCTCGTCTCTCTGTGGCCTCTGCCTCCTCTGGTCTCTCTGTCTCCTCTGCCTCCGCTAGTCTCTCTGTCGCCTCAGCCTCCTCTGGTCTGTCTGTGTCCTCTGCCTCCTCTCGTCTCTCTGTGTCCTCTACCTCCTCTGGTCTCTCTGTGACCTCTGCAATCCTCTAGTCTCTCTTTCTCCTCTGCCTCCTCTAGTCTCTCTGTGGCCTCTGCCTCCTCTGGTCTGTCTGTGTCCTCTGCCTCCTCTCGTCTCTCTGTGGCCTCTGAATCCTCTGTTCTCTCTGTCTCCTCTGTCTCCTCTGGTCTCTCTGCCTCCTCTGGTCTCTCTGTGGCCTCTGCCTCCTCTGGACTGTCTGTGTCCTCTGCCTCCTCTGCCTCCTCTGGTCTCTCTGTGGCTTCTGCCTCCTCTGGTCTCTCTGTGGCCTCTGCCTCCTCTGGTCTCTCTGTCTCCTCTGCCTCCGCTAGTCTCTCTGTCGCCTCAGCCTCCTCTGGTCTGTCTGTGTCCTCTGCCTCCTCTCGTCTCTCTGTGTCCTCTACCTCCTCTGGTCTCTCTGTGACCTCTGCAATCCTCTAGTCTCTCTTTCTCCTCTGCCTCCTCTAGTCTCTCTGTGGCCTCTGCCTCCTCTGGTCTGTCTGTGTCCTCTGCCTCCTCTCGTCTCTCTGTGGCCTCTGAATCCTCTGTTCTCTCTGTCTCCTCTGTCTCCTCTGGTCTCTCTGCCTCCTCTGGTCTCTCTGTGGCCTCTGCCTCCTCTGGACTGTCTGTGTCCTCTGCCTCCTCTGCCTCCTCTGGTCTCTCTGTGGCTTCTGCCTCCTCTGGTCTCTCTGTGGCCTCTGCCTTCTCTGGTCTCTCTTTGGCTGCTGCCTCCTCTAGTCTCTCTGTCTCTCTGCCTCCTCTGGTCTCTCTGTGGCCTCAGCCTCCTCTGGTCTCTCTGTGGCCTCTGCCTTCTCTGGTCTCTCTCTGGCCGCTGCCTACTCTGGTCTCTCTGAGGCATCTGCCTTTTCTGGTCTCTCTGCCTCCTCTGCCTCCCCTGGTCTCTCTGTGGCCTCTGCCTCCTCAAGACTCTCCTTGCCTCCCCTGGTCTTTCTGTGGCCTCTGCCTCCTCTGGTCTCTCTGCCTCCTCTGCTTCCTCTGGTCTCTCTGTGGCCTCTGCCTCCTCTGGTCTCTCTGTCTCCTCTGCCTCCTCTAGTCTCTCTGTCACCTCTGCCTCCTCTGGTCTGTCTGTGTCCTCTGCCTCCTCTCTTCTCTCTGTGGCCTCTACCTCCTCTGGTCTCTCTGTGACCTCTGCAATCCTCTAGTCTCTCTGTCTCCTCTGCCTCCTCTAGTCTCTCTGTGGCCTCTGCCTCCTCTGGTCTGTCTGTGTCCTCTGCCTCCTCTAGTCTCTCTGTGTCTTCTGCCTCCTTGGGTCTCTTTGTCTCCTCTGCCTCCTCTGGTCTCTCTGCCTCCTCTCGTCTCTCTGTGGCCTCTGCCTCCTCTGGACTGTCTGTGTCCTCTGCCTCCTCTTCCTCCTCTGGTCCCTCTGTGGCTTCTGCCTCCTCTGGTCTCTCTGTGGCCTCTGCCTTCTCTGGTCTCTCTTTGGCCGCTGCCTCCTCTGGTCTGTCTGTGTCCTCTGCCTCCTCTCGTCTCTCTGTGGCCTCTGCCTCCTCTGGTCTCTCTGTCTCCTATGCCTCCACTGGTCTCTCAGTGGCCTTTGACTCCACTCGTCTCTCTGTGGCCTCTGCCTCCTCTGCTCTCTCTCTGGCCTCTGCCTCCACTAGTCTCTCTGACTTATCTTTCTCCTCTAGTCTCTCTGTCGCCTCTCCCTCCTCTGGTCTCTCTGTGGCCTCTGCCTCCTCTAATCTCTCTGCCTTCTCTGCCTCCTCTAGTCTCTCTATGGCCTCTGCCTTTACTGGACTCTCTGTGACTTATGCCTCCTCTAGTCTCTCTCTCGCCTCTGCCTCCTCTGCCCTCTCTGCTCTCTCTGTGGCCTCTGACTCCTCTGGACTCTCTGCCTCCTCTGGACTCTCTGTGGCCTCTGCCTCCACTGGTCTCTCTGTCACTTATGCCTCCTCTGGTCTCTCTGTGACCTCTGCTTCCTCTGGTCTCTCTGTGGCCTCTGCCTCCTCTTGTCTCTCTATTCCTCTATCTCCTCTGGGTTCTCTGTCTTTCTGCCTCCTCTGAACTCTCGGTGGCCTCTTCCCCTCTGGTCTAACTGTGGCCTTTGCCTCTTCTGCGCTCTATATCTCCTCTGCCTCCTCTGGTCTCTCTGTGGCCTCTGCCTCCTCTGGTCTCTCTGTGGCCTCTGCCTCCTCTGGCCTCTCTAGTCTCTCTGCCTCCACTAGTCTCTCTATTGCCTCTGCCTCCTCTGGTCTGTCTGTGGCCTCTGACTCCTCTGGTCTCTTTGTCTCCTATGCCTCCTCTAGTCACTCTGTGGCTCTCTGCCTCCTCTGGTCTCTCTGTGGCCGCTGCCTCCTCTGGTCTCTCTGTGGCATCTTCCTTTTCTGGTCTCTCTGCCTCCTCTGCCTCCTCTGGTCTCTCTGTGGCTTCTGCCTCCTCTGGTCTCTCTGTGGCATCTGCCTTTTCTGGTCTCTCTGCCTCCTCTGCCTCCTCTGGTCTCTCTGTGGCCTCTGCCTCCTCTGGTCTTTTTGTGGCTTCTGCCTCCTCTGGTCTCTCTGTGGCCTCTCCCTCCTCTAGCCTCTCTGTGGCCTCTGCCTCCTCTGGACTCTCTATTCCTATAACTCCTCTGGTCTCTCTGTGGCCTCTGTCTCCTTTGGTCTCTCTGCCTCCTCTGCATCCTCTCGTCTCTCTGCCTCCTCTGGGCTCTCTGTCTTTCTGCCTCAACTGAACTCTCGGTGGCCTCTTCCCCCTCTGGTCTAACTGTGGCCTCTTCCTCTTCTGCTCTCTCTATCTCCTCTGCCTCCTCTCGTCTCTCTGTGGCCTCTGCCTCCTCTGGTCTCTCTGTGGCCTCTGCCTTCTCTTGACTCTCTGCCTCCTCTGCCTCCTCTAGTCTCTCTGCCTCCACTGCTCTCTATTTTGCCTCTGCCTCCTCTAGTCACTCTGTGGCCTCTGCCTCCTCTTGACTCTCTGCCTCCTCTGGTCTCTTTGTGGCCTCTGCCTCCTCTGGTCTGTCTGCCTCCGCTGCTCTAACTGCCTCCTCTGGTCTCTCTGTGGCCTCTGCCTCCTCTGGTCTTTCTGTGGCCTCTGCCTCCTCTGGTCTCTCTGTGGCCTCTACCTCCTCTGGCCTCTCATTGGCCTCTGCCTCCTCTGGACTCTCTGCCTCCTCTGGTCTTTTGTGGCCTCTGCCTTCTCTGGTCTCTCTGCCTCCTCTGCTCCCTCTGCTCTCTGCCTCCACTGGTCTCTCAATTGCCTCTGCCTCCTCTGGTCACTCTGTGGCCTCTGCCTCCTCTGGTCTCTTTGTCTCCTCTGCCTCCTCTAGTCACTCTGTGGGCTCTGCCTCCTTTGGTCTCTCTGTCTCCTCTGCCTCCTCTCCTCTAACTGCCTCGTCTGGTCTCTCTGCCTCCTCTGCTTCCTCTCGTCTCTCTGTGGCCTCTGCCTAAACTGCTCTCTCTTTCTCCCCTGCCTCTACTGGTCTCTCTGCCTTCTCTGCCTCCTCTGCTCTCTCTACCTCCATTGGTCTCTCTGTGGCCTCTGCCTCTTGTGGTCTCTCTGTGGCCTCTGCCTTCTCTGGTCTCCTGTGGCCACTGCCTCCTCTGGTCTCTCTGTGGCATCTGCCTTTTCTGGTCTCTCTGCCTCTTCTGGTCTCTCTGTGGCCTCTGCCTCTTCTGGTCTCTCTGTGGCCTCTGCCTCCTCTGGACTCTCTGTCTCCTCTGGTCTTTGTGTGGCCTCTGTCTCCTCTAGTCTCTCTACCTCCCCTGCTTCCTCTCGTCTCTCTGTGTCCTCTGCCTCCACTGGTCTCTCTGTGGCCTCTGCCTCCTCTGGTCTTTTTGTCTCCTCTGCCTCCTCTAGTCACTGTGTGGCCTCTGCCTCCTTTGGTCTCTCTGCCTTCTCTGCCTCCTCTGCTTTAACTTCCTCCTCTGGTCTCTATGTCTCTCTGCCTCATCTGGTCTCTCTGTGGCCTCTGCCTCCTCTGGTCTCTCTGCATCCTTTGCCTCCACTGGTCTCTCTATTGCCTCTGCCTCCTCTGGTCTCTCTGTGGCCTATGCCTCCTCTGGTCTCTCTGTCTCTCTGCCTCATCTGGTCTCTCTATGGCCTCTGCATCCTCTGGTCTCTCTGAAGCCTCTGCCTTCTCTGCTCTCTCTGTGGCCGCTGCCTCCACTTGTCTCTCTGTGGCATTTGCCTTTTCTGGTCTCTCTGCCTCCTCTGCCTCCTCTGGTCTCTCTGTGACCTCTGCCTCATCTGGTCTCTCTATAGCCTCTGTCTCCTCTGGACTCTCTGTCTTCTCTGCATCCTCTAGTCTCTCTGTGGTTTTTGCCTCCTCTTCTCTCTCTGTCTTTCTGCCTCCTCTGTCACTGTGTGGCCTCTGCCTCCTCTGGACTCTCTGCCTCCTCTAGTCTTTCTGTGACACTTCCTCCTCTAGAGTCTCTGCCTCCCCTGCTTCCTCTCGTCTCTCTGTCTCGTCTGCCTCCTCTGGTCTCTCTGCCTCCTCTGCCTCCTCTGGTCTCTATGTGGCCTCTGCCTCCTCTGGTCTCTCTGTGGCCTCTGACTTCTCTTGTCTCTCTGCCTCCTCTGCCCCCTCTGGTCTCTCAATCTCTACTGGTCTCTCTATTGCCTGTGCCTCCTCTGGTCTCTCTGTTGCCTCTGCCTCCTCTGGTCTCTCTGCCTCCTCTGCTTCCTCTCGTCTCTCTGTGGCCTCTGCCTCCTCTGCTCTCTCTGTCTCCCCTGCCTCCACTGGTCTCTCT
Organism: Neodontobutis hainanensis; assembly: GCA_024349245.1. NCBI lineage: Eukaryota > Metazoa > Chordata > Actinopteri > Gobiiformes > Odontobutidae > Neodontobutis > Neodontobutis hainanensis. Next base: position 42,339 of record JALDNG010001211.1, read on the forward strand.
GCCTTCTCTGCCTCCTCTGATCTCTCTACCTCCACTGGTCTCTCTGTGACCTCTGCAATCCTCTGGTCTCTCTGTGGTCTATGCCTCCTCTGGATTCTCTCATGGCCTATGCCTCCACTGGTCTCTCTGTCTCCTCTGCCTCCTTTCATTTCTCTGTGGCCTCTGCATCTTCTGGTCTCTCTGTGGCCTCTGCCTCCTCTTGTCTCTCTATTCCTCTGCCTCCTCTGGTCTCTCTGTGGCCTCTGCATCTTCTGGTCTCTCTGTGGCCTCTGCCTCCTCTTGTCTCTCTTTTCCTCTACCTCCTCTGGTCTCTCTGTGTCCTCTGTCTCCTCTGGACTCTCTGCCTTCTCTGCATCCTCTAGTCTCTCTGTGGCCTTTGCTTCCTCTTGTCTCTCTGTCTTTCTGCCTCCTCTGAACTCTTGGTGGTCTCTGCTTCCTCTGGTCTCTCTGCCTCCTCTGCCTCCTCTGGTCTCTCTGTGGCCTCTGCCTCCTCTGGTCTCTCTCTGGCCTCTGCCTTCTATTGTCTGTCTCCCTCCTATGCCCCATCTGGTCTCTCTGACTCCACTGGTCTCTCTATTGCCTCTGCCTCCTCTGGACTGTATGCCTCCTCTGATCTATTTGTGGCCTCTGCCTCCTCTGGTCTCTCTGCCTCCTCTTCCTCCTCTGCTTCCTCTCGTCTCTCTGTGGCCTCTGCCTCCTCTGGTCTCTCTGTCTCCTCTGCCTCCTCTGGTCTCTCTGCCTCCTCTGCTTCCTCTCGTCTCTCTGTGGCCTCTGCCTCCTCTGCTCTCTCTCTCTCCCCTGCCTCCACTGGTCTCTCTGCCTTCTCTGCCTCCTCTGCTCTCTCTACCTCCACTGCTCTCTCTGTGACCTCTGCAATCCTCTAGTCTCTCTGTAGCCTATGCCTCCTCTGGATTCTCTCATGGCCTCTGCCTCCTCTAGACTCTCTGCCTCCCCTGCATCCTCTCGTCTCTCTGTCTCGTCTGCCTCATCTGGTCTCTCTTCCTCCTCTGCCTCCTCTGGTCTCTCTGTGGCCTCTGCCTCCTCTGGTCTCTCTGTGGCCTCTGTCTTCTCTTGTCTCTCTGCCTCCTCTGCCCCCTCTGGTCTCTCTGTTTCTACTGGTCTCTCTATTGCCTGTGCCTCCTCTGGTCTCTCTGTTGCCTCTGCCTCATCTGGTCTCTCTGCCTCCTCTGCTTCCTCTCGTCTCTCTGTGGCCTCTGCCTCCTCTGCTTTCTCTGTCTCCCCTGCCTCCACTGGTCTCTCTGCCTTCTCTGCCTCCTCTGCTCTCTCTACCTCCACTGGTCTCTCTGTGACCTCTGCAATCCTCTGGTCTCTCTGTGGCCTATGCCTCCTCTGGATTCTCTGTGGCCTCTGCCTCCTCTGGTCTCTCTGTCTCCTCTGCCTCCACTGGTCTCTCTACCTCCTCTGCCTCCTCTGGTCTGTCTGTGTCCTGTGCCTCCTCTCGTCTCTCTGTGGCCTCTGCCTCCTCTGGTCTCTCTGTCTCCTATACCTCCACTGGTCTCTCAGTGGCCTTTGACTCCACTCGTCTCTCTGTGGCCTCTGTCTCCTCTGCTCTCTCTCTCTGGCCTCTACCTCCACTAGTCTCTCTGACTTATCTGTCTCCTCTAGACTCTCTGTCGCCTCTTCCTCCTCTGGTCTCTCTGCAGCCTCTGCCTCCTCTAGTCTCTCTGCCTTCTCTGCCTCCTCTTGTCTCTCTGTGGCCTCTGCCTTTACTGGTCTCTCTCTGGCCTCTGCCTCCTCTGGTCTCTCTGCCTCCGCTGCCTCCTCTGGTCTCTCTGTGGCCTCTGACTCCTCTGGACTCTCTGCCTGCTCTGGTCTCTCTGTGACCTCTGCTTCCTCTGGTCTCTCTGTGGCCTCTGCCTCCTCTTGTCTCTCTATTCCTTTATCTCCTCTGGGTTCTCTGTCTTTCTGCCTCCTCTGAACTCTCAGTGGCCTCTTCCCCCTCTGGTCTAACTGTGGCCTTTGCCTTATCTGCGCTCTATATCTCCTCTGCCTACTCTGGTCTCTCTGTGGCCTCTGCCTCCTCTGGTCTCTCTGTGGCCTCTGCCTCCTCTGGCCTCTCTAGTCTCTCTGCCTCCACTAGTCTCTCTATTGCCTCTGCCTCCTCTGGTCTGTCTGTGGCCTCTGACTCCTCTGGTCTCTTTGTCTCCTATGCCTCCTCTAGTCACTCTGTGGCCTCTGCCTCCTCTGGACTCTCTGCCTCCTCTGGTCTCTCCGTGGCCTCTGCCTCCTCTGGTCTCTCTGCCTACGCTGCTCTAACTGCCTCCTCTGGTCTCTCTGTGGCCGCTGCCTCCTCTGGTCTCTCTGTGGCATCTGCCTTTCTGGTCTCTCTGCCTCCTCTGCCTCCTCTGGTCTCTCTGTGGCCTCTGCCTCCTCTGGTCTTTTGTGGCTTCTGCCTCCTCTGGTCTCTCTGTGGCCTCTACCTCCTCTGGACTCTCTATTCCTATAACTCCTCTGGTCTCTCTGTGGCCTCTGTCTCCTTTGGTCTCTCTGCCTCCTCTGCATCCTCTCGTCTCTCTGCCTCCTCTGGGCTCTCTGTCTTTCTGCCTCAACTGAACTCTCGGTGGCCTCTTCCCCTCTGGTCTAACTGTGGCCTCTTCCTCTTCTGCTCTCTCTATCTCCTCTGCCTCCTCTCGTCTCTCTGTGGCCTCTGCCTCCTCTGGTCTCTCTGTGGCCTCTGCCTTCTCTTGATTCTCTGCCTCCTCTGCCTCCTCTAGTTTCTCTGCCTCCACTGCTCTCTTTTTTGCCTCTGCCTCCTCTAGTCACTCTGTGGCCTCTGCCTCCTCTTGACTCTCTGCCTCCTCTGGTCTCTTTGTGGCCTCTGCCTCCTCTGGTCTGTCTGCCTCCGCTGCTCTAACTGCCTCCTCTGGTCTCTCTGTGGCCTCTGCCTCCTCTGGTCTTTCTGTGGCCTCTGCCTCCTCTGGTCTCTCTGTGGCCTCTACCTCCTCTGGCCTCTCATTGGCCTCTGCCTCCTCTGGACTCTCTGCCTCCTCTGGTCTTTTGTGGCCTCTGCCTTCTCTGGTCTCTCTGCCTCCTCTGCTCCCTCTGCTCTCTGCCTCCACTGGTCTCTCAATTGCCTCTGCCTCCTCTGGTCACTCTGTGGCCTCTGCCTCCTCTGGTCTCTTTGTCTCCTCTGCCTCCTCTAGTCACTCTGTGGGCTCTGCCTCCTTTGGTCTCTCTGTCTCCTCTGCCTCCTCTCCTCTAACTGCCTCGTCTGGTCTCTCTGCCTCCTCTGCTTCCTTTCGTCTCTCTGTGGCCTCTGCCTAAACTGCTCTCTCGGTCTCCCCTGCCTCTACTGGTCTCTCTGCCTTCTCTACCTCCTCTGCTCTCTCTACCTCCATTGGTCTCTCTGTGGCCTCTGCCTCTTGTGGTCTCTCTGTGGCCTCTGCCTTCTCTGGTCTCTCTGTGGCCACTGCCTCCTCTGGTCTCTCTGTGGCATCTGCCTTTTCTGGTCTCTCTGCCTCTTCTGGTCTCTCTGTGGCCTCTGCCTCTTCTGGTCTCTCTGTGGCCTCTGCCTCCTCTGGTCTCTCTGTCTCCTCTGGTCTTTGTGTGGCCTCTGTCTCCTCTAGTCTCTCTACCTCCCCTGCTTCCTCTCGTCTCTCTGTGTCCTCTGCCTCCACTGGTCTCGCTGTGGCCTCTGCCTCCTCTGGTCTTTTTGTCTCCTCTGCCTCCTCTAGTCACTGTGTGGCCTCTGCCTCCTTTGGTCTCTCTGCCTTCTCTGCCTCCTCTGCTTTAACTTCCTCCTCTGGTCTCTCTGTCTCTCTGCCTCATCTGGTCTCTCTGTGGCCTCTGCCTCCTCTGGTCTCTCTGCTTCCTTTGCCTCCACTGGTCTCTCTATTGCCTCTGCCTCCTCTGGTCTCTCTGTGGCCTATGCCTCCTCTGCTCTCTCTGTCTCTCTGCCTCATCTGGTCTCTCTGTGGCCTCTGCATCCTCTGGTCTCTCTGAAGCCTCTGCCTTCTCTGCTCTCTCTGTGGCCGCTGCCTCCACTTGTCTCTCTGTGGCATTTGCCTTTTCTGGTCTCTTTGCCTCCTCTGGCTCCTCTGGTCTCTCTGTGACCTCTGCCTCATCTGGTCTCTCTATAGCCTCTGTCTCCTCTGGACTCTCTGCCTTCTCTGCATCCTCTAGTCTCTCTGTGGCTTTTGCCTCCTCTTGTCTCTCTGTCTTTCTGCATCCTCTAGTCACTGTGTGGCCTCTGCCTCCTCTGGACTCTCTGCCTCCTCTAGTCTTTCTGTGACACTTCCTCCTCTAGAGTCTCTGCCTCCCCTGCTTCCTCTCGTCTCTCTGTCTCGTCTGCCTCCTCTGGTCTCTCTGCCTCCACTGCCTCCTCTGGTCTCTATGTGGCCTCTGCCTCCTCTGGTCTCTCTGTGGCCTCTGACTTCTCTTGTCTCTCTGCCTCCTCTGCCCCCTCTGGTCTCTCAATCTCTACTGGTCTCTCTATTGCCTGTGCCTCCTCTGGTCTCTCTGTTGCCTCTGCCTCCTCTGGTCTCTCTGCCTCCTCTGCTTCCTCTCGTCTCTCTGTGGCCTATGCCTCCTCTGCTCTCTCTGTCTCCCCTGCCTCCACTGGTCTCTCTGCCTTCTCTGCCTCCTCTGATCTCTCTACCTCCACTGGTCTCTCTGTGACCTCTGCAATCCTCTGGTCTCTCTGTGGCCTATGCCTCCTCTGGATTCTCTCATGGCCTATGCCTCCACTGGTCTCTCTGTCTCCTCTGCCTCCTTTCATCTCTCTGTGGCCTCTGCATCTTCTGGTCTCTCTGTGGCCTCTGCCTCCTCTTGTCTCTCTATTCCTCTGCCTCCTCTGGTCTCTCTGTGGCCTCTGCATCTTCTGGTCTCTCTGTGGCCTCTGCCTCCTCTTGTCTCTCTTTTCCTCTACCTCCTCTGGTCTCTCTGTGTCCTCTGTCTCCTCTGGACTCTCTGCCTTCTCTGCATCCTCTAGTCTCTCTGTGGCCTTTGCCTCCTCTTTTCTCTCTGTCTTTCTGCCTCCTCTGAACTCTTGGTGGTCTCTGCCTCCTCTGGTCTCTCTGCCTCCTCTGCCTCCTCTGCTCTCTCTCTGGCCTCTGCCTTCTATTGTCTGTCTGCCTCCTATGCCCCATCTGGTCTCTCTGACTCCACTGGTCTCTCTATTGCCTCTGACTCCTCTGGACTGTATGCCTCCTCTGATCTATTTGTGGCCTCTGCCTCCTCTGGTCTCTCTGCCTCCTCTTCCTCCTCTGCTTCCTCTCGTCTCTCTGTGGCCTCTGCCTCCTCTGGTCTCTCTGTCTCCTCTGCCTCCTCTGGTCTCTCTGCCTCCTCTGCTTCCTCTCGTCTCTCTGTGGCCTCTGCCTCCTCTGCTCTCTCTCTCTCCCCTGCCTCCACTGGTCTCTCTGCCTTCTCTGCCTCCTCTGCTCTCTCTACCTCCACTGGTCTCTCTGTGACCTCTGCAATCCTCTAGTCTCTCTGTGGCCTATGCCTCCTCTGGATTCTCTCATGGCCTCTGCCTCCTCTAGACTCTCTGCTTCCCCTGCTTTCTCTCGTCTCTCTGTCTCGTCTGCCTCCTCTGGTCTCTCTGCCTCCTCTGCCTCCTCTGGATTCTCTGTGGCCTCTGCCTCCTCTGGTCTCTCTGTGGCCTCTGTCTTCTCTTGTCTCTCTGCCTCCTCTTCCCCCTCTGGTCTCTCTGTTTCTACTGGTCTCTCTATTGCCTGTGCCTCCTCTGGTCTCTCTGTTGCCTCTGCCTCATCTGGTCTCTCTGCCTCCTCTGCTTCCTCTCGTCTCTCTGTGGCCTCTGCCTCCTCTGCTTTCTCTGTCTCCCCTGCCTTCACTGGTCTCTCTGCCTTCTCTGCCTCCTCTGCTCTCTCTACCTCCACTGGTCTCTCTGTGACCTCTGCAATCCTCTGGTCTCTCTGTGGCCTATGCCTCCTCTGGATTCTCTGTGGCCTCTGCCTCCTCTGGTCTCTCTGTCTCCTCTGCCTCCACTGGTCTCTCTACCTCCTCTGCCTCCTCTGGTCTGTCTGTGTCCTGTGCCTCCTCTCGAAAGTCCTCGATTTCAAACGGTGTCCTTTTGGCCATTAGAAAAAATCCTCGTGTACCGGCTTTGTGGGAGCTGCGCGCCGCACGCCCGAAATTTTTCGGGGGTCCGGCGACCCGCCAGAGCGGACACGCCGGGGCCGCTGGTGCGCGTGGACACTCTCCTGAGGCCCTTGCCCCGCCGGGGGCCGATAGGAGGTGCCCCAAAGTTTTTGGACACAGGCTTGCAATACTGGACATGTCCACAGTGTGGCATAATGCTCAGTCCCACTCCAGGCTTAATTCAACGGGCCTCAGCCCCTATTCGATTAGCAAGGCGTTGGACACTGCCATTCCTTCACCAGGTGACCACAGCTGGCCACTCCTAAGCCACGCCCACATCCCACGAACCCACTATTTGTCCACTTCCCCACTATTCAAAGGAAATTTGTCGGAGACAACTGCTGACCACTCCTAAGCCACGCCCACATCCCAGTGACCACTCCTAAGCCCCGCCCACATCCCACAAACCCACTATTTGTCCACTTCCCCACTATTTCAAGGAAATTTGTCGGAGACCACGGTTGACCACTCCTAAGCCCCGCCCATATCCCACGAACCCACTATTTGTCCAATTCCCCACTATTTCGGGGAAATGTGTCGCTGACCACTACAAAGCCCCGCCCACATCCCACGAACCCACTATGTGTCCACTTCCCCACTATTTCGGGGAAACGTGTCGGAGACCCCCCCTTACCACGGCTGACCACTCCTAAGCCCCGCCCACATCCCACGAACCCACTATTTGTACACGAACCCACTGTTTATCAGAATGGGCCCAGAAGCGGTCAGATGGTTATGTGCCAGAAGAGGATTCCCGTGGTAGCGCCCCCTCTGGCCAATTTTGACATTTGGCCGAAAGTTTCTCCGGGAGCCTTGCCCTGTGGATAAGGCATATCAGGGCCCTCCCTGAGCTCCCAGTTTGGTTTTTGACCACAACGGATCTTTTTGAACAAATCCAAGTTGCCCATTATTTCAATGTATTTTGTGTAGTGTGTTCATGGACGGCGCTTGGAAAGGTCCGATCGACTCGCGAGTGGACTCCTTTTTCTCGTCACAGTGCGTAGAAGAGTGTGGTAAAGTTTGGTGAGGCTACGATATTGGTAAGGGGTCAAATAATGTTCATGGGTCAATGGTCAGAACCCGTTATAGGCTGTGTCTTTTGGAGGCTGAAACTTTTTCCTTTTGCTCTAAAGCCAGCAGCCTTTGATATGTTGTTCTGGGTGGCCCCAGGAGCCAGCGTGCAAAATTTGGGGCCCCTGGGACCTTTGTAGAAAACTCCCATTAGCCCATTATTTCAATGTATTTTGTGTAGTGTGTTCACGGACGGCGCTTAGGAAGGTCCAATCGACTCGGGAGTGGACTCCTTTTTCTCGTCACAGTGCGTGGAAGAGTGTGGTAAAGTTTGGTGAGGCTACGACATTGTTAAGGGGTCAAATAATGTTCAGGGGTCAATGGTCAGAAACCGTTATAGGCTGTGTCTTTTGGAGGCTGAAACTTTTTTCCTTTGCTCTAAAGCCAGCAGCCTTTTATATGTCGTTCTGGGTGGCCCCAGGAGCCAGGGTGCAAAATTTGGGCCCCCTGGGACATCTGTAGAAAACTCCCAATAGCCCATTATTTCAATGTATTTTGTATAGTGCGTTCACGGACGGCGCTTAGGAAGGGCCAATCGACTCGGGAGCGGACTCCTTTTTCTCGTCACAGTGCGTGGAAGAGTGTCGTAAAGTTTGGTGAGGCAACAACATGTTTAATGGGTCAAAAGGTCAAAAAAGGTATGCGCTAAAGGCCCAAAAAGGAGAGATGTCTTTTTAGTCCTCATTTTTCTTCCCTTCACTCTAGAGCCAACCGCCTTCGATATCTCATTCTGGGTGGCCCCTAGAGTCAGCGTGCAAAATTTGGGGCCCCTGGGACCTTTGTAGAAAACTCCCAATAGCCCATTATTTCAATGTATTTTGTATAGTGCGTTCACGGACGACGCTTAGGAAGGTCCAATCGACTCGGGAGTGGACTCCTTTTTCTCGCCACAGTGCATGGAAGTGTGCGGCAAAGTTTGGAGAGGCTACGACTTCGTTAAGGGGCTTAATTGGCAAAAGGGCAACGGTCGTCCGCGAAGATACTATGCGCATAAGTGTGAAGTGGGATGACTCCCGTTCGGAGACGAAAAGTCTTGGGATCTTGAAATTTTTGATCGGTACTCTCTAGGGGCCCCTGAAGTCGAATCCCAAAGCGCATAACTCTAGGACCCCCTGAACCAGATTGCATCCAACTCTTCATAAAAACTTAGAAGGCCCTATGCTTCAATGCCGTTTAGAGACCTTTTTGAGAAAAATTGTCACGGAGGCTGAAATATTTTCCTTTTGCTCTAGATCCATCCGCCTTCGATATGTTATTCAGGAAGGTCCCGGGAGCCAGCGTGCAAAATTTGGGGCTCCTGGGACATCTGTTGAAAACTCCCAATTTACCATTATTTCAATGTATTTTGTATAGTGTGTTCACGGACGGCGCTTAGGAAGGTCCAATCGACTCGGGAGTGGACTCCTTTTTCTCGTCACAGTGCGTGGAAGAGTGTGGTAAAGTTTGGTGAGGCTACGACATTGTTAAGGGGTCAAATAATGTTCAGGGGTCAATGGTCAGAAACCGTTATAGGCTGTGTCTTTTGGAGGCTGAAACTTTTTTCCTTTGCTCTAAAGCCAGCAGCCTTTGATATGTCGTTCTGGGTGGCCCCAGGAGCCAGGGTGCAAAATTTGGGCCCCCTGGGACATCTGTAGAAAACTCCCAATAGCCCATTATTTCAATGTATTTTGTATAGTGCGTTCACGGACGGCGCTTAGGAAGGGCCAATCGACTCGGGAGCGGACTCCTTTTTCTCGTCACAGTGCGTGGAAGAGTGTCGTAAAGTTTGGTGAGGCAACAACATTTTTAAGGGGTCAAAAGGTCAAAAAAGGTATGCGCTAAAGGCCCAAAAAGGAGAGATGTCTTTTTAGTCCTCATTTTTCTTCCCTTCACTCTAGAGCCAACCGCCTTCGATATCTCATTCTGGGTGGCCCCTAGAGTCAGCGTGCAAAATTTGGGGCCCCTGGGACCTTTGTAGAAAACTCCCAATAGCCCATTATTTCAATGTATTTTGTATAGTGCGTTCACGGACGACGCTTAGGAAGGTCCAATCGACTCGGGAGTGGACTCCTTTTTCTCGCCACAGTGCATGGAAGTGTGCGGCAAAGTTTGGTGAGGCTACGACATTGTTAAGGGCTCAAATAATGTTCAGGGGTCAATGGTCAGAACCCGATATAGGCTGTGTCTTTTGGAGGCTGAAACTTTTTCACTTTGCTCTAAAGCCAGCAGCCTTTGATATTTCATTCTGGTAGGCCCTAGGAGCCACCCAGAACATAGAATGTAGATCATTGAAAAAGCCTTAAGTCGGTAAAACCAGTTGCACTGTATTTATATGACACATAACGAATGTGGACATACTAATTAAAGTTTCAATGTTTATACAAACTTTATGACTGCACATGGTAGGTCACACTGAGTCTTTAACGCAAAGTCTTGGTCCAAAATTGCATTGACCACGAACACACTATTTTAGTACGTTGAATCAATGGTGAAATGGACACATAGTGCTTTCGCGGACGGTGGACGATGGAAATAGGTAATCGGACACATAGTGCTTTCGCGGACGGTGGAATTGGGCAACGGATCTCAAATCTACCTATTTAGGAGGACCAGCTGAGTGCAGTAATGTAGTTTGTTTCATGATAGGACCCCCCAATAATATCTACAGTCTTCATCCAGCTCGGTATTTTCCATGATCCCACTTCAGGCTTATTCAATGGTTTTGATAGTGTGTCCGTGGACAGGGAGTATTTGACATTTTTCTTGAAATTATTGTTTTAAAAACTATTTTGCTGGTGTCAGCAAGCCCCCCTGACTAGGGCAAATCAAGTCCCGTTGTCAAATTCCACTGTCCACGAAGCCACTATTTTGTTACATTGAATAAATCTAAAGTGGGATCGCTGGATCTCGGCCCTTGAAAGGGTTAGGGCCACCAAATGTGGGCTCCTGCCTTCATCCTCATGCCCTCTAACGGGCTGCAAAGTTTTAAAGAGATCAGAAAAACTTTTTTTTTAGGCCTGAAAAAACCATAAGGGGTACCACTGTCGGTTTTTTCGGGCCTAAAAAAAAAGTTTCTCTGATCTTTTAGAAACTCGACAGCCCGTTAGGGGGCCCAAGGGTTAAGACAGGAGCCCTGGTTTGGTGGCCCTAACCTTTAAGGTGGCCGAGATCCAGCGATCCCACTTTAGATTTATTCAATGCAACAAAATAGTGGGTTCGTGGACAGTGGAATTTCGAGTCAGGACTTGTTTTGCCCTTCTCAGGGGGCCTTGCTAAGTCCAGCTAAATAGTTTTTATCAGAATAATTTGAAGAAAACGCTTAAAAACACCTTGTCCACGAACCCACTATGTAGATCTTTGAATAAGCCTGAAGTGGGATCAAGCATTTGCATTGTATTCATTTGACACATAATGAATGTTGGCAAAATAAATAAAGTTTTAATTGTTTTACAAAATATATGACTGTACTTGGTAAGTAACCCTGAGTCTTTAGCTCCAAGTCCCGTTGCAAAATTCCACTGTCCACGAACCCACTATTTTTTTTACATTAAATAAATCTAAAGTGGGATATTCATATGTCAGCCCTATAAAGAGTTGGGTCGACCAAATCTGTGCTCCTGTATTCAACCCCGTGCCCTCTAGCAGGGTGCAGAATTTGAAAAAGATCAAAGAAATTTTTTGAGAACCAGGACCGGAGGCCCACTATGCTCCCTCGTTTACACGAGAACAGGCGCCCTTTCTCGAGTAAAAGATGGACCGGAATGGGCCTCCGGTCCTGGTTCTCCGAAAAAAAAATTAAGCTACGAAATTTCGGAAATAGCCATTTTGTAGCCCCCCGTGCGTATAGGCTAACTGCTAATTTTGGTTCGATTTGGTCCTTTTTTGACCAAGTTAAGTCCGGTGAAAATCCTACGAGCCAAGCCCAGAAATGTGCACCATTCTCGGACTACTTCACTGTTTGGTCCTTTTTTGACTAAGTTAAGTCGGGTGAAAATCCGACGAGCCAAGCCCAGAAAGGCGCACCATTCTCATACTACTTCACGGGGTGGAGGGGGTCTGGCCTGGTTCTGCCGAAAAAAAAAAAAAATTTAAATCTTTTTCAAACTCTGCACCCCGCTACAGGATATGGGGATGAATACAGAAACCCAGGTTTAGTGGCCCTAACCCTTAAGATGGCTGAGAAATAGCGATCCCAATTTAGATTTATTTAATTAATAAAAATAGTGTGTTCGTGGACAGTGGAATTTGTCAACGAAACTTGGTGTTATAGACTCAGGGTGACATACCGAGTGCAGTCATATAGTTTTTAAAATAATTAGAACTTTATTTAGTATGCCAACATTTATTATCTGTCAAATGAATACAATGCAAATGGTTAATCCCACTTCAGGCTTATTCAATGATCTACATAGTGGGTTCATGGACAAAGTGTTTCAAGCGTTTCCTTTCAAATTATTCTGATAAAAACTATTTAGCTGGAGTCAGCAAAACCCCCCTGAGAAGGAAAAATAAAGTCCTGACTCAAAATTCCACTGTCCACAAACACACTATTTTAGTACTTTGAATCAATGGTGAAATGGACATATAGCGCTTTCACGGACGGTGGACGGTGGAATTGGGTAATCGGACACATAGTGCTTTCGCGGACGGTGGAATTGGGAAACGGGTTTCGGTTCTATCTACTCAGGAGGACCAGCTGAGTGCAGTAATGTAGTTTGTATCACGTTAGGACCCCAAAAATATCTCCAGTCATCATCCAGCTTTGTGTTTTCCATGATCCCACTTCAGGCTTATTCAACGGTTTTGATAGTGTGTCCATGGACAATGAGTTTTTGACATTTTTGTTGAAATTATTGTGATAAAAACTATTTAGCTGGAGTCAGCAAGCAAACCCCTGAGAAGGAAAAATCAAGTCCTGACTCAAAATTCCACTGTCCACAAACACAATATTTTAGTACGTTGAATCAATGGTGAAATGGACACATAGTGCTTTCGCGGACGGTGGAATAGGGCAATCGGACACATAGTGCTTTCGCGGACGGTGGACGATGGAAATAGGTAATCGGACACATAGTGCTTTCGCGGACGGTGGAATTGGGCAACGGATCTCAAATCTACCTATTTAGGAGGACCAGCTGAGTGCAGTAATGTAGTTTGTTTCATGATAGGACCCCCAAAAAATATCTACAGTCTTCATCCAGCTCGGTATTTTCCATTATCCCACTTCAGGCTTATTCAACGGTTTTGATAGTGTGTCCATGGACAATGAGTTTTTGACATTTTTGTTGAAATTATTGTGATAAAAACTATTTAGCTGGAGTCAGCAAGCAAACCCCTGAGAAGGAAAAATCAAGTCCTGACTCAAAATTCCACTGTCCACAAACACAATATTTTAGTACGTTGAATCAATGGTGAAATGGACAGATAGTGCTTTCACGGACGGTGGAATAGGGCAACGGGCGTTGAATCAATTGTGAAATGGACACATAGTGCAGGGCAATCAGATACATAGAGCTTTCGCGGACGGTGGATGGTGGAATTGGGTAATCGGACACATAGTGCTTTCGCGGACGGTGGAATAGGGCAATCTGACAATTAGTGCTTTTGCGGACGGTGGACGGTGGAATTGGGTAATCGGACACTTAGTGCTTTCGCGGACGGTGGAATTGGGCAACGGGCGTTGAATCAATTGTGAAATGGACACATAGTGCTTTCGCGGATGGTGGAATACGGCAATCGGACACATAGTGCTTTCGCGGACGGTGGAATTGGGCAACGTGCGCTGAATCAATGGTGAAATGGACACATAGTGCTTTCGCGGACGGTGGAATAGGGCAATCGGACACATAGTGCTTTCGCGGACGGTGGAATTGGGCATTGGGTCTCGGTTCTACCTACTCAGGAGGACCAGCTGAGTGCAGTAATGTAGTTTGTATCATGATAGGACCCCCTCAAAAATATATCCAGTCTTCATCCAGCTCGGTGTTTTCCATGATCCCAATTCAGGCTTATTCAATGGTTCTGATAGTGTGTCCGTGGACCGGGCGTATTTGACATTTTTCTTGAAATTATTGTTTTTAAAACTATTTTGCTGGTGTCAGCAAGCCCCGCTGATTAGGGCAAATCAAGTCCCATTGTCAAATTCCACTGTCCACGAACATACTGTTTTGTTACATTGAATAAATCTAAAGTGGGATCGCTGGATCTCGCTCCTCGAAAGGATTAGGGCCACCAAACCTGGGCTCCTGTATTCATCCTCATGCCTTCTAACAGGGTGCAAAGTTTTAAAGAGATCAGAAAAACTTTTTTTTTAGGCCCGAAAAAACCATAAGGGCCCTGTCAGTTTTTTCGGGCCTAAAAAAAAAGTTTCTCTCATCTTTTTGAAACTCGGCAGCCCATTAGGGGGCCCAAGGGTTAAGACAGGACCCCTGGTTTGGTGGCCCTAACCCTTAAGGTGGCCGAGATCTTGCGATCCCACTTTAGATTTATTCAATGTAATAAAATAGTGGGTTCGTGGACAGTGGAATTTTGAGTCAGGAGTTGATTTGCTCTAATCAGGGGGGCTTGCTGACACCAGCAAAATAGTTTTTATCACAATATTTTAAACATAAATGTACAAAACACCCTGTCTGGACACACTATCAAAACCATTGAATAAGCCTGAAGTGGGATTGCCATTTGCATTGTATTGAATAGACACATAATTAAGGCGAACATACTAATTAATCTCTCAATGTTTCTACAAACTATATGACTGCACTTGGTAGGTCACCCTGAGTCTATAACACCAAGTCCCGTTGACAAATTCCACTGTCCACAAACACACTATTTTGATACATTTAATAAATGTTACGTGGTATCTCCATATCTCGGCCCTCTAAAGGGTTAGGGCAACCAAACTCTGCATCCTGTTAGAGGGCCCTAAGATGATTACTGGAGCCCAGATTTGGTGACCCTAAAGTTTCAAAGTGCTGAGATATAGATTTCCCACTTTGAAATAAAGGTTGGATTCTGGTCCAGATTATCAGTTTTTTGAAGACAATTTGGTTGGATTCTAGTCCGGCAGTTGTGTCAAGCTAGAAACAGCTGCCAATGTTTCTAAAAATGATATGACTGCACTCGGTAGGTCACTCTGAGTCTTTTGCACTAAGTCTCGGTCCAAAATTCCACTGTCCACGAACACACTATTTTAGTACGTTGAATCAATGGTGAAATGGACACATAGTGCTTTCGCGGACGGTGGACGATGGAAATAGGTAATCGGACACATAGTGCTTTCGCGGACGGTGGAATTGGGCAACGGATCTCAAATCTACCTATTTAGGAGGACCAGCTGAGTGCAGTAATGTAGTTTGTTTCATGATAGGACCCCCCAATAATATCTACAGTCTTCATCCAGCTCGGTATTTTCCATGATCCCACTTCAGGCTTATTCAATGGTTTTGATAGTGTGTCCGTGGACAGGGAGTATTTGACATTTTTCTTGAAATTATTGTTTTAAAAACTATTTTGCTGGTGTCAGCAAGCCCCCCTGACTAGGGCAAATCAAGTCCCGTTGTCAAATTCCACTGTCCACGAAGCCACTATTTTGTTACATTGAATAAATCTAAAGTGGGATCGCTGGATCTCGGCCCTTGAAAGGGTTAGGGCCACCAAATGTGGGCTCCTGTCTTCATCCTCATGCCCTCTAACGGGCTGCAAAGTTTTAAAGAGATCAGAAAAACTTTTTTTTTAGGCCTGAAAAACACTGTCGGTTTTTTCGGGCCTAAAAAAAAAGTTTCTCTGATCTTTTAGAAACTCGACAGCCCGTTAGGGGGCCCAAGGGTTAAGACAGGAGCCCTGGTTTGGTGGCCCTAACCTTTAAGGTGGCCGAGATCCAGCGATCCCACTTTAGATTTATTCAATGCAACAAAATAGTGGGTTCGTGGACAGTGGAATTTCGAGTCAGGACTTGTTTTGCCCTTCTCAGGGGGCCTTGCTAAGTCCAGCTAAATAGTTTTTTATCAGAATATTTTGTAATAAAAAGTCAACCACTCCCTGTCTTTTCACCATTTATTCAGTATACTAAAATAGTGTGTTCGTGGACAGTGGAATTTTGAGTCAGGACTTGATTTTTCCCTCTCAGGGGGGGCTTGCTGACTCCAACTAAAGAGTTTTTTATCAGAATATTTTTAACAAAATGTCAAACACTCCCTGTCATTTCACCATTTATTCAATGTACTAAAATAGTGTGTTCGTGGACAGTGGAATTTTGAGTCAGGACTTGATTTTTCCTTCTCAGGGGGCCTTTGTAGACTTCAACTAAATAGTTTTTTTATCAGAATATTTTTTAATAAAAAGTTAAACACTCCCTGTCATTTCACCATTTATTCAATATACTAAAATAGTGTGTTCGTGGACAGTGGAATTTTGAATCAGGACTTGATTTTTCCTTCTCAGGGGGCCTTTGCTGACTCCAGCTAAATAGTTTTTTATCAGAATATTTTTTAACAAAATGTCAAACACTCCTGTCATTTCACCATTTATTCAATATACTAAAATAGTGTGTTCGTGGACAGTGGAAATTTGAGTCAGGACTTGATTTGTCCTTCTCAGGGGGCCTTTGTAGACTCCAACTGAATAGTTTTTTTATCAGAATATTTTTTAATAAAAAGTTAAACACTCCCTGTCATTTCACCATTTATTCAATGTACTAAAATAGTGTGTTCGTGGACAGTGGAATTTTGAGTCAGGACTTGATTTTTCCTTCTCAGGGGGCCTTTGTAGACTCCAACTAAATAGTTTTTTTATCAGAATATTTTTTAATAAAAAGTGAAACACTCCCTGTCATTTTACCATTTATTCAATATACTAAAATACTGTCTTCGTGGACAGTGGAATTTTAAGTCAGGACTTGATTTTTCCCTCTCAGGGGGATCTTGCTGACTCCAACTAAAGAGTTTTTTATAAGAATATTTTGTAATAAAAAGTCAACCACTCCCTGTCTTTTCACCATTTATTCAGTATACTAAAATAGTGTGTTCGTGGACAGTGGAATTTTGAGTCAGGACTTGATTTTTCCCTCTCAGGGGGGGCTTGCTGACTCCAACTAAAGAGTTTTTTATCAGAATATTTTTTAACAAAATGTCAAACACTCCCTGTCATTTCACCATTTATTCAATGTACTAAAATAGTGTGTTCGTGGACAGTGGAATTTTGAGTCAGGACTTGATTTTTCCTTCTCAGGGGGCCTTTGTAGACTTCAACTAAATAGTTTTTTTATCAGAATATTTTTTAATAAAAAGTTAAACACTCCCTGTCATTTCACCATTTATTCAATATACTAAAATAGTGTGTTCGTGGACAGTGGAATTTTGAATCAGGACTTGATTTTTCCTTCTCAGGGGGCCTTTGCTGACTCCAGCTAAATAGTTTTTTATCAGAATATTTTTTAACAAAATGTCAAACACTCCTGTCATTTCACCATTTATTCAATATACTAAAATAGTGTGTTCGTGGACAGTGGAAATTTGAGTCAGGACTTGATTTGTCCTTCTCAGGGGGCCTTTGCTGACTCCAGCTGAATAGTTTTTTATCAGAATATTTTTTAACAAAATGTCAAACACTCCCTGTCATTTCACCATTTATTCAATATACTAAAATAGTGTCTTCGTGGACAGTGGAATTTTGAGTCAGGACTTGATTTTTCCCTCTCAGGGTGGGCTTGCTGACTCCAACTAAAGAGTTTTTTATCAGAATATTTTTAACAAAATGTCAAACACTCCCTGTCATTTTACCATTTATTCAATATACTAAAATAGTGTGTTCGTGGACAGTGGAATTTTGAGTCAGGACTTGCCTTTTCCTTCTCAGGGGGCCTTTGTAGACTCCAGCTAAATAGTTTTTTATCAGAATATTTTTTAACAAAATGTCAAACACTCCCTGTCATTTCACCATTTATTCAATATACTAAAATAGTGTGTTCGTGGACAGTGGAATTTTGAGTCAGGACTTGATTTTTCCTTCTCAGGGGGCCTTTGTAGACTCCAACTAAGTAGTTTTTTTATCAGAATATTTTTTAACAAAATGTCAAACACTCCTGTCATTTCACCATTTATTCAATATACTAAAATAGTGTGTTCGTGGACAGTGGAATTTTGAGTCAGGACTTGATTTTTCCCTCTCAGGGGGGGCTTGCTGACTCCAACTAAAGAGTTTTTTATCAGAATATTTTGTAACAAAATGTCAAACACTCCCTGTCATTTCACCATTTATTCAATGTACTAAAATAGTGTGTTCGTGGACAGTGGAATTTTGAGTCAGGACTTGATTTTTACTTCTCAGGGGGCCTTTGCTGACTCCAACTAAATAGTTTTTTTATCAGAATATTTTTTAACAAAATGTCAAACACTCCCTGTCATTTCACCATTTATTCAATGTACTAAAATAGTGTGTTCGTGGACGGTGGAATTTTGGACCGAGACTTAGTGCTAAAGAATTAGAATGACCTACCGAGTGCAGTCATATAATTTTTAGAAACATTGGCAGCTGTTTCTAGCTTGACACAACTGCTGGACTAGAATCCAACCAAATTGTCTTCAAAAAACTGATAATCTGGACCAGAATCCAACCTTTATTTCAAAGTGGGAAATCTATATCTCAGCACGTTAAAACTTTAGGGCCACCAAATCTGGGCTCCAGTTATCATCTTAGGGCCCTCTAACAGGATGCATAGTTTGGTGGCCCTAACCCTTTAGAGGGCCGAGATATGGAGATCCCACTTAACATTTATTTAATGTATCAAAATAGTGTGTTCGTGGACAGTGGAAATTTGAGTCAAAACTTGATTTTTCCTTCTCAGGGGGCCTTTGCTGACTCCAACTAAATAGTTTTTTTTATCAGAATATTTTTTAATAAAAAGAGAAACACTCCCTGTCATTTTACCATTTATTCAATATACTAAAATAGTGTGTTCGTGGACAGTGGAATTTTGAGTCAGGACTTGATTTTTCCTTCTCAGGGGGCCTTTGTAGACTTTAGCTAAATAGTTTTTTATCAGAATATTTTTTAACAAAATGTCAAACACTCCCTGTCATTTCACCATTTATTCAATATACTAAAATAGTGTGTTCGTGGACAGTGGAATTTTGAGTCAGGACTTGATTTTTCATTCTCAGGGGGCCTTTGTAGACTCCAACTATGTAGTTTTTTTATCAGAATATTTTTTAACAAAATGTCAAACACTCCTGTCATTTCACCATTTATTCAATATACTAAAATAGTGTGTTCGTGGACAGTGGAATTTTGAGTCAGGACTTGATTTTTCCCTCTCAGGGGGGGCTTGCTGACTCCAACTAAAGAGTTTTTTATCAGAATATTTTGTAACAAAATGTCAAACACTCCTGTCATTTCACCATTTATTCAATGTACTAAAATAGTGTGTTCGTGGACAGTGGAATTTTGAGTCAAGACTTGATTTTTCCTTCTCAGGGGGCCTTTGCTGACTCCAACCAAATAGTTTTTTTATCAGAATATTTCTTAATAAAAGTGAAACACTCCCTGTCATTTTACCATTTATTCAATTTACTAAAATAGTATGTTCGTGGACGGTGGAATTTTGGACCGAGACTTAGTGCTAAAGAATTAGAGTGACCTACCGAGTGCAGTCATATAATTTTTAGAAACATTGGCAGCTGTTTCTAGCTTGACACAACTGCTGGACTAGAATCCAACCAAATTGTCTTCAAAAAACTGATAATCTGGACCAGAATCCAACCTTTATTTCAAAGTGGGAAATCTATATCTCAGCACTTTAAAACTTTAGGGCCACCAAATCTGGGCTCCAGTTATCATCTTAGGGCCCTCTAACAGGATGCATAGTTTGGTGGCCCTAACCCTTTAGAGGGCCGAGATATGGAGATCCCACTTAACATTTATTTAATGTATCAAAATAGTGTGTTCGTGGACAGTGGAATTTTGAGTCAGGACTTGATTTTTCCTTCTCAGGGGGCCTTTGTAGACTCCAGCTAAATAGTTTTTTTTATCAGAATATTTTTTAATAAAAAGAGAAACACTCCCTGTCATTTTACCATTTATTCAATATACTAAAATAGTGTGTTCGTGGACAGTGGAATTTTGAGTCAGGACTTGATTTTTCCTTCTCAGGGGGCCTTTGTAGACTTTAGCTAAATAGTTTTTTATCAGAATATTTTTTAACAAAATGTCAAACACTCCCTGTCATTTTACCATTTATTCAATATACTAAAATAGTGTGTTCGTGGACAGTGGAATTTTGAGTCAGGACTTGATTTTTCATTCTCAGGGGGCCTTTGTAGACTTTAGCTAAATAGTTTTTTATCAGAATATTTTTTAACAAAATGTCAAACACTCCCTGTCATTTCACCATTTATTCAATATACTAAAATAGTGTGTTCGTGGACAGTGGAATTTTGAGTCAGGACTTGATTTTTCATTCTCAGGGGGCCTTTGTAGACTCCAACTATGTAGTTTTTTTATCAGAATATTTTTTAACAAAATGTCAAACACTCCTGTCATTTCACCATTTATTCAATATACTAAAATAGTGTGTTCGTGGACAGTGGAATTTTGAGTCAGGACTTGATTTTTCCTTCTCAGGGGGGGCTTGCTGACTCCAACCAAATAGTTTTTTTATCAGAATATTTCTTAATAAAAAGTGAAACACTCCCTGTCATTTTACCATTTATTCAATTTACTAAAATAGTATGTTCGTGGACGGTGGAATTTTGGACCGAGACTTAGTGCTAAAGAATTAGAGTGACCTACCGAGTGCAGTCATATAATTTTTAGAAACATTGGCAGCTGTTTCTAGCTTGACACAACTGCTGGACTAGAATCCAACCAAATTGTCTTCAAAAAACTGATAATCTGGACCAGAATCCAACCTTTATTTCAAAGTGGGAAATCTATATCTCAGCACTTTAAAACTTTAGGGCCACCAAATCTGGGCTCCAGTTATCATCTTAGGGCCCTCTAACAGGATGCATAGTTTGGTGGCCCTAACCCTTTAGAGGGCCGAGATATGGAGATCCCACTTAACATTTATTTAATATATCAAAATAGTGTGTTCGTGGACAGTGGAATTTTGAGTCAGGACTTGATTTTTCCCTCACAGGGTGGGCTTGCTGACTCCAACTAAAGAGTTTTTTATCAGAATATTTTTAACAAAATGTCAAACACTCCCTGTCATTTTACCATTTATTCAATATACTAAAATAGTGTGTTCGTGGACAGTGGAATTTTGAGTCAGGACTTGATTTTTCCTTCTCAGGGGGCCTTTGTAGACTTTAGCTAAATAGTTTTTTATCAGAATATTTTTTAACAAAATGTCAAACACTCCCTGTCATTTCACCATTTATTCAATATACTAAAATAGTGTGTTCGTGGACAGTGGAATTTTGAGTCAGGACTTGATTTTTCATTCTCAGGGGGCCTTTGTAGACTCCAACTATGTAGTTTTTTTATCAGAATATTTTTTAACAAAATGTCAAACACTCCTGTCATTTCACCATTTATTCAATATACTAAAATAGTGTGTTCGTGGACAGTGGAATTTTGAGTCAGGACTTGATTTTTCCCTCTCAGGGGGGGCTTGCTGACTCCAACTAAAGAGTTTTTTATCAGAATATTTTGTAACAAAATGTCAAACACTCCCTGTCATTTCACCATTTATTCAATGTACTAAAATAGTGTGTTCGTGGACAGTGGAATTTTGAGTCAAGACTTGATTTTTCCTTCTCAGGGGGCCTTTGCTGACTCCAACCAAATAGTTTTTTTATCAGAATATTTCTTAATAAAAAGTGAAACACTCCCTGTCATTTTACCATTTATTCAATTTACTAAAATAGTATGTTCGTGGACGGTGGAATTTTGGACCGAGACTTAGTGCTAAAGAATTAGAGTGACCTACCGAGTGCAGTCATATAATTTTTAGAAACATTGGCAGCTGTTTCTAGCTTGACACAACTGCTGGACTAGAATCCAACCAAATTGTCTTCAAAAAACTGATAATCTGGACCAGAATCCAACCTTTATTTCAAAGTGGGAAATCTATATCTCAGCACTTTAAAACTTTAGGGCCACCAAATCTGGGCTCCAGTTATCATCTTAGGGCCCTCTAACAGGATGCATAGTTTGGTGGCCCTAACCCTTTAGAGGGCCGAGATATGGAGATCCCACTTAACATTTATTTAATATATCAAAATAGTGTGTTCGTGGACAGTGGAATTTTGAGTCAGGACTTGATTTTTCCCTCTCAGGGTGGGCTTGCTGACTCCAACTAAAGAGTTTTTTATCAGAATATTTTTAACAAAATGTCAAACACTCCCTGTCATTTTACCATTTATTCAATATACTAAAATAGTGTGTTCGTGGACAGTGGAATTTTGAGTCAGGACTTGATTTTTCCTTCTCAGGGGGCCTTTGTAGACTCCAGCTAAATAGTTTTTTATCAGAATATTTTTTAACAAAATGTCAAACACTCCCTGTCATTTCACCATTTATTCAATATACTAAAATAGCGTGTTCGTGGACAGTGGAATTTTGAGTCAGGACTTGATTTTTCCTTCTCAGGGGGCCTTTGTAGACTCCAACTAAGTAGTTTTTTTATCAGAATATTTTTTAACAAAATGTCAAACACTCCTGTCATTTCACCATTTATTCAATATACTAAAATAGTGTGTTCGTGGACAGTGGAATTTTGAGTCAGGACTTGATTTTTCCCTCTCAGGGGGGGCTTGCTGACTCCAACTAAAGAGTTTTTTATCAGAATATTTTGTAACAAAATGTCAAACACTCCCTGTCATTTCACCATTTATTCAATGTACTAAAATAGTGTGTTCGTGGACAGTGGAATTTTGAGTCAGGACTTGATTTTTACTTTTCAGGGGGCCTTTGCTGACTCCAACTAAATAGTTTTTTTATCAGAATATTTTTTAACAAAATGTCAAACACTCCCTGTCATTTCACCATTTATTCAATGTACTAAAATAGTGTGTTCGTGGACGGTGGAATTTTGGACCGAGACTTAGTGCTAAAGAATTAGAATGACCTACCGAGTGCAGTCATATAATTTTTAGAAACATTGGCAGCTGTTTCTAGCTTGACTCAACTGCTGGACTAGAATCCAACCAAATTGTCTTCAAAAAACTGATAATCTGGACCAGAATCCAACCTTTATTTCAAAGTGGGAAATCTATATCTCAGCACGTTAAAACTTTAGGGCCACCAAATCTGGGCTCCAGTTATCATCTTAGGGCCCTCTAACAGGATGCATAGTTTGGTGGCCCTAACCCTCTAGAGGGCCGAGATATGGAGATCCCACTTAACATTTATTTAATGTATCAAAATAGTGTGTTCGTGGACAGTGGAAATTTGAGTCAAAACTTGATTTTTCCTTCTCAGGGGGCCTTTGCTGACTCCAACTAAATAGTTTTTTTTATCAGAATATTTTTTAATAAAAAGAGAAACACTCCCTGTCATTTTACCATTTATTCAATATACTAAAATAGTGTGTTCGTGGACAGTGGAATTTTGAGTCAGGACTTGATTTTTCATTCTCAGGGGGCCTTTGTAGACTACAACTATGTAGTTTTTTTATCAGAATATTTTTTAACAAAATGTCAAACACTCCTGTCATTTCACCATTTATTCAATATACTAAAATAGTGTGTTCGTGGACAGTGGAATTTTGAGTCAGGACTTGATTTTTCCCTCTCAGGGGGGGCTTGCTGACTCCAACTAAAGAGTTTTTTATCAGAATATTTTGTAACAAAATGTCAAACACTCCCTGTCATTTCACCATTTATTCAATGTACTAAAATAGTGTGTTCGTGGACAGTGGAATTTTGAGTCAAGACTTGATTTTTCCTTCTCAGGGGGCCTTTGCTGACTCCAACCAAATAGTTTTTTTATCAGAATATTTCTTAATAAAAAGTGAAACACTCCCTGTCATTTTACCATTTATTCAATTTACTAAAATAGTATGTTCGTGGACGGTGGAATTTTGGACCGAGACTTAGTGCTAAAGAATTAGAGTGACCTACCGAGTGCAGTCATATAATTTTTAGAAACATTGGCAGCTGTTTCTAGCTTGACACAACTGCTGGACTAGAATCCAACCAAATTGTCTTCAAAAAACTGATAATCTGGACCAGAATCCAACCTTTATTTCAAAGTGGGAAATCTATATCTCAGCACTTTAAAACTTTAGGGCCACCAAATCTGGGCTCCAGTTATCATCTTAGGGCCCTCTAACAGGATGCATAGTTTGGTGGCCCTAACCCTTTAGAGGGCCGAGATATGGAGATCCCACTTAACATTTATTTAATGTATCAAAATAGTGTGTTCGTGGACAGTGGAATTTTGAGTCAGGACTTGATTTTTCCTTCTCAGGGGGCCTTTGTAGACTCCAGCTAAATAGTTTTTTATCAGAATATTTTTTAACAAAATGTCAAACACTCCCTGTCATTTCACCATTTATTCAATATACTAAAATAGTGTGTTCGTGGACAGTGGAATTTTGAGTCAGGACTTGATTTTTCTTTCTCAGGGGGCCTTTGTAGACTCCAACTAAGTAGTTTTTTTATCAGAATATTTTTTAACAAAATGTCAAACACTCCTGTCATTTCACCATTTATTCAATATACTAAAATAGTGTGTTCGTGGACAGTGGAATTTTGAGTCAGGACTTGATTTTTCCCTCTCAGGGGGGGCTTGCTGACTCCAACTAAAGAGTTTTTTATCAGAATATTTTGTAACAAAATGTCAAACACTCCCTGTCATTTCACCATTTATTCAATGTACTAAAATAGTGTGTTCGTGGACAGTGGAATTTTGAGTCAAGACTTGATTTTTCCTTCTCAGGGGGCCTTTGCTGACTCCAACCAAATAGTTTTTTTATCAGAATATTTCTTAATAAAAAGTGAAACACTCCCTGTCATTTTACCATTTATTCAATTTACTAAAATAGTATGTTCGTGGACGGTGGAATTTTGGACCGAGACTTAGTGCTAAAGAATTAGAGTGACCTACCGAGTGCAGTCATATAATTTTTAGAAACATTGGCAGCTGTTTCTAGCTTGACACAACTGCTGGACTAGAATCCAACCAAATTGTCTTCAAAAAACTGATAAACTGGACCAGAATCCAACCTTTATTTCAAAGTGGGAAATCTATATCTCAGCACTTTAAAACTTTAGGGCCACCAAATCTGGGCTCCAGTTATCATCTTAGGGCCCTCTAACAGGATGCATAGTTTGGTGGCCCTAACCCTTTAGAGGGCCGAGATATGGAGATCCCACTTAACATTTATTTAATATATCAAAATAGTGTGTTCGTGGACAGTGGAAATTTGAGTCAGGACTTGATTTTTCCCTCTCAGGGTGGGCTTGCTGACTCCAACTAAAGAGTTTTTTATCAGAATATTTTTAACAAAATGTCAAACACTCCCTGTCATTTTACCATTTATTCAATATACTAAAATAGTGTGTTCGTGGACAGTGGAATTTTGAGTCAGGACTTGATTTTTCCTTCTCAGGGGGCCTTTGTAGACTCCAGCTAAATAGTTTTTTATCAGAATATTTTTTAACAAAATGTCAAACACTCCCTGTCATTTCACCATTTATTCAATATACTAAAATAGTGTGTTCGTGGACAGTGGAATTTTGAGTCAGGACTTGATTTTTCCTTCTCAGGGGGCCTTTGTAGACTCCAACTAAGTAGTTTTTTTATCAGAATATTTTTTAACAAAATGTCAAACACTCCTGTCATTTCACCATTTATTCAATATACTAAAATAGTGTGTTCGTGGACAGTGGAATTTTGAGTCAGGACTTGATTTTTCCCTCTCAGGGGGGGCTTGCTGACTCCAACTAAAGAGTTTTTTATCAGAATATTTTGTAACAAAATGTCAAACACTCCCTGTCATTTCACCATTTATTCAATGTACTAAAATAGTGTGTTCGTGGACAGTGGAATTTTGAGTCAGGACTTGATTTTTACTTCTCAGGGGGCCTTTGCTGACTCCAACTAAATAGTTTTTTTATCAGAATATTTTTTAACAAAATGTCAAACACTCCCTGTCATTTCACCATTTATTCAATGTACTAAAATAGTGTGTTCGTGGACGGTGGAATTTTGGACCGAGACTTAGTGCTAAAGAATTAGAATGACCTACCGAGTGCAGTCATATAATTTTTAGAAACATTGGCAGCTGTTTCTAGCTTGACACAACTGCTGGACTAGAATCCAACCAAATTGTCTTCAAAAAACTGATAATCTGGACCAGAATCCAACCTTTATTTCAAAGTGGGAAATCTATATCTCAGCACGTTAAAACTTTAGGGCCACCAAATCTGGGCTCCATTTATCATCTTAGGGCCCTCTAACAGGATGCATAGTTTGGTGGCCCTAACCCTTTAGAGGGCCGAGATATGGAGATCCCACTTAACATTTATTTAATGTATCAAAATAGTGTGTTCGTGGACAGTGGAAATTTGAGTCAAAACTTGGTTTTTCCTTCTCAGGGGGCCTTTGCTGACTCCAACTAAATAGTTTTTTTTATCAGAATATTTTTTAATAAAAAGAGAAACACTCCCTGTCATTTTACCATTTATTCAATATACTAAAATAGTGTGTTCGTGGACAGTGGAATTTTGAGTCAGGACTTGATTTTTCATTCTCAGGGGGCCTTTGTAGACTTTAGCTAAATAGTTTTTTATCAGAATATTTTTTAACAAAATGTCAAACACTCCCTGTCATTTCACCATTTATTCAATATACTAAAATAGTGTGTTCGTGGACAGTGGAATTTTGAGTCAGGACTTGATTTTTCATTCTCAGGGGGCCTTTGTAGACTCCAACTATGTAGTTTTTTTATCAGAATATTTTTTAACAAAATGTCAAACACTCCTGTCATTTCACCATTTATTCAATATACTAAAATAGTGTGTTCGTGGACAGTGGAATTTTGAGTCAGGACTTGATTTTTCCTCTCAGGGGCTTGCTGACTCCAACTAAAGAGTTTTTTATCAGAATATTTTGTAACAAAATGTCAAACTCTCCCTGTCATTTCACCATTTATTCAATATACTAAAATAGTGTGTTCGTGGACAGTGGAATTTTGAGTCAGGACTTGGTTTTTCCTTCTCAGGGGGCCTTTGCTGACTCCAGCTAAATAGTTTTTTATCAGAATATTTTTTAATAAAAAGTGAAACACTGCCTGTCATTTTACCATTTATTCAATGTACTAAAATAGTGTGTTCGTGGACAGTTGAATTTTGGACCGAGACTTAGTGCTAAAGATTTAGAGTGACCTACCGAGTGCAGTCAATTTTTAGAAACATTGGCAGCTGTTTCTAGCTTGACACAACTGCTGGACTAGAATCCAACCAAATTGTCTTCAAAAAACTGATAATCTGGACCAGAATCCAACCTTTATTTCAAAGTGGGAAATCTATATCTCAGCACTTTAAAACTTTAGGGCCACCAAATCTGGGCTCCAGTTATCATCTTAGAGCCCTCTAACAGGATGCATAGTTTGGTGGCCCTAACCCTTTAGAAGGCCGAGATTTGGAGGTCCCACTTAACATTTATTTAATGTTTCAAAATAGTGTGTTCGTGGACAGTGGAATTTTGAGTCAGGACTTGATTTTTCCTCTCAGGGTGGGCTTGCTGACTCCAACTAAAGAGTTTTTTATCAGAATATTTTTAACAAAATGTCAAACACTCCCTGTCATTTTACCATTTATTCAATATACTAAAATAGTGTGTTCGTGGACAGTGGAATTTTGAGTCAGGACTTGATTTTTCCTTCTCAGGGGGCCTTTGTAGACTCCAGCTAAATAGTTTTTTATCAGAATATTTTTTAACAAAATGTCAAACACTCCCTGTCATTTCACCATTTATTCAATATACTAAAATAGTGTGTTCGTGGACAGTGGAATTTTGAGTCAGGACTTGATTTTTCCTTCTCAGGGGGCCTTTGTAGACTCCAACTAAGTAGTTTTTTTATCAGAATATTTTTTAACAAAATGTCAAACACTCCTGTCATTTCACCATTTATTCAATATACTAAAATAGTGTGTTCGTGGACAGTGGAATTTTGAGTCAGGACTTGATTTTTCCTCTCAGGGGCTTGCTGACTCCAACTAAAGAGTTTTTTATCAGAATATTTTGTAACAAAATGTCAAACACTCCCTGTCATTTCACCATTTATTCAATGTACTAAAATAGTGTGTTCGTGGACAGTGGAATTTTGAGTCAGGACTTGATTTTTACTTCTCAGGGGGCCTTTGCTGACTCCAACTAAATAGTTTTTTTATCAGAATATTTTTTAACAAAATGTCAAACACTCCCTGTCATTTCACCATTTATTCAATGTACTAAAATAGTGTGTTCGTGGACGGTGGAATTTTGGACCGAGACTTAGTGCTAAAGAATTAGAATGACCTACCGAGTGCAGTCATATAATTTTTAGAAACATTGGCAGCTGTTTCTAGCTTGACACAACTGCTGGACTAGAATCCAACCAAATTGTCTTCAAAAAACTGATAATCTGGACCAGAATCCAACCTTTATTTCAAAGTGGGAAATCTATATCTCAGCACGTTAAAACTTTAGGGCCACCAAATCTGGGCTCCAGTTATCATCTTAGGGCCCTCTAACAGGATGCATAGTTTGGTGGCCCTAACCCTTTAGAGGGCCGAGATATGGAGATCCCACTTAACATTTATTTAATGTATCAAAATAGTGTGTTCGTGGACAGTGGAAATTTGAGTCAAAACTTGATTTTTCCTTCTCAGGGGGCCTTTGCTGACTCCAACTAAATAGTTTTTTTTTATCAGAATATTTTTTAATAAAAAGAGAAACACTCCCTGTCATTTCACCATTTATTCAATATACTAAAATAGTGTGTTCGTGGACAGTGGAATTTTGAGTCAGGACTTGATTTTTCATTCTCAGGGGGCCTTTGTAGACTCCAACTATGTAGTTTTTTTATCAGAATATTTTTTAACAAAATGTCAAACACTCCTGTCATTTCACCATTTATTCAATATACTAAAATAGTGTGTTCGTGGACAGTGGAATTTTGAGTCAGGACTTGATTTTTCCTCTCAGGGGCTTGCTGACTCCAACTAAAGAGTTTTTTATCAGAATATTTTGTAACAAAATGTCAAACACTCCCTGTCATTTCACCATTTATTCAATGTACTAAAATAGTGTGTTCGTGGACAGTGGAATTTTGAGTCAAGACTTGATTTTTCCTTCTCAGGGGGCCTTTGCTGACTCCAACCAAATAGTTTTTTTATCAGAATATTTTTAATAAAATGTCAAACACTCCTGTCATTTTACCATTTATTCAATTTACTAAAATAGTATGTTCGTGGACGGTGGAATTTTGGACCGAGACTTAGTGCTAAAGAATTAGAGTGACCTACCGAGTGCAGTCATATAATTTTTAGAAACATTGGCAGCTGTTTCTAGCTTGACACAACTGCTGGACTAGAATCCAACCAAATTGTCTTCAAAAAACTGATAATCTGGACCAGAATCCAACCTTTATTTCAAAGTGAAATCTATATCTCAGCACTTTAAAACTTTAGGGCCACCAAATCTGGGCTCCAGTTATCATCTTAGGGCCCTCTAACAGGATGCATAGTTTGGTGGCCCTAACCCTTTAGAGGGCCGAGATATGGAGATCCCACTTAACATTTATTTAATATATCAAAATAGTGTGTTCGTGGACAGTGGAAATTTGAGTCAGGACTTGATTTTTCCTCTCAGGGGCTTGCTGACTCCAACTAAATAGTTTTTATCAGAATATTTCTTAATAAAAGTGAAACACTCCCTGTCATTTCACCATTTATTCAATGTACTAAAATAGTGTGTTCGTGGACAGTGGAATTTTGAGTCAGGACTTGATTTTTCCTTCTCAGGGGGCCTTTGCTGACTCCAGCTAAATAGTTTTTATCAGAATATTTTTAACAAAATGTCAAACACTCCCTGTCATTTCACCATTTATTCAATATACTAAAATAGTGTGTTCGTGGACAGTGGAATTTTGAGTCCGGACTTGATTTTTCCTTCTCAGGGGCCTTTGTAGACTCCAACTAAATAGTTTTTATCAGAATATTTTTAACAAAATGTCAAACACTCCTGTCATTTCACCATTTATTCAATATACTAAAATAGTGTGTTCGTGGACAGTGGAATTTTGAGTCAGGACTTGATTTTTCCTCTCAGGGGCTTGCTGACTCCAACTAAAGAGTTTTTATCAGAATATTTTTAACAAAATGTCAAACACTCCTGTCATTTCACCATTTATTCAATGTACTAAAATAGTGTGTTCGTGGACAGTGGAATTTTGAGTCAGGACTTGATTTTTCCTTCTCAGGGGCCTTTGCTGACTCCAACTAAATAGTTTTTATCAGAATATTTTTAATAAAAAGTCAAACACTCCCTGTCATTTCACCATTTATTCAATTTACTAAAATAGTGTGTTCGTGGACAGTGGAATTTTGGACCGAGACTTAGTGCTAAAGAATTAGAGTGACCTACCGAGTGCAGTCATATAATTTTTAGAAACATTGGCAGCTGTTTCTAGCTTGACACAACTGCTGGACTAGAATCCAACCAAATTGTCTTCAAAAAACTGATAATCTGGACCAGAATCCAACCTTTATTTCAAAGTGGGAAATCTATATCTCAGCACTTTACAACTTTAGGGCCACCAAATCTGGGCTCCAGTTATCATCTTAGGGCCCTCTAACAGGATGCATAGTTTGGTGGCCCTAACCCTTTAGAGGGCCGAGATATGGAGATCCCACTTAACATTTATTTAATGTATCAAAATAGTGTGTTCGTGGACAGTGGAATTTTGAGTCAGGACTTGATTTTTCCTCTCAGGGTGGGCTTGCTGACTCCAACTAAAGAGTTTTTTATCAGAATATTTTTAACAAAATGTCAAACACTCCCTGTCATTTTACCATTTATTCAATATACTAAAATAGTGTGTTCGTGGACAGTGGAATTTTGAGTCAGGACTTGATTTTTCCTTCTCAGGGGGCCTTTGTAGACTCCAGCTAAATAGTTTTTTATCAGAATATTTTTTAACAAAATGTCAAACACTCCCTGTCATTTCACCATTTATTCAATATACTAAAATAGTGTGTTCGTGGACAGTGGAATTTTGAGTCAGGACTTGATTTTTCCTTCTCAGGGGGCCTTTGTAGACTCCAACTAAGTAGTTTTTTTATCAGAATATTTTTTAACAAAATGTCAAACACTCCTGTCATTTCACCATTTATTCAATATACTAAAATAGTGTGTTCGTGGACAGTGGAATTTTGAGTCAGGACTTGATTTTTCCCTCTCAGGGGGGGCTTGCTGACTCCAACTAAAGAGTTTTTTATCAGAATATTTTGTAACAAAATGTCAAACACTCCCTGTCATTTCACCATTTATTCAATGTACTAAAATAGTGTGTTCGTGGACAGTGGAATTTTGAGTCAAGACTTGATTTTTCCTTCTCAGGGGGCCTTTGCTGACTCCAACCAAATAGTTTTTTTTATCAGAATATTTCTTAATAAAAAGTGAAACACTCCCTGTCATTTCACCATTTATTCAATGTACTAAAATAGTGTGTTCGTGGACGGTGGAATTTTGGACCGAGACTTAGTGCTAAAGAATTAGAATGACCTACCGAGTGCAGTCATATAATTTTTAGAAACATTGGCAGCTGTTTCTAGCTTGACACAACTGCTGGACTAGAATCCAACCAAATTGTCTTCAAAAAACTGATAATCTGGACCAGAATCCAACCTTTATTTCAAAGTGGGAAATCTATATCTCAGCACGTTAAAACTTTAGGGCCACCAAATCTGGGCTCCAGTTATCATCTTAGGGCCCTCTAACAGGATGCATAGTTTGGTGGCCCTAACCCTTTAGAGGGCCGAGATATGGAGATCCCACTTAACATTTATTTAATGTATCAAAATAGTGTGTTCGTGGACAGTGGAAATTTGAGTCAAAACTTGGTTTTTCCTTCTCAGGGGGCCTTTGCTGACTCCAACTAAATAGTTTTTTTTATCAGAATATTTTTTAATAAAAAGAGAAACACTCCCTGTCATTTTACCATTTATTCAATATACTAAAATAGTGTGTTCGTGGACAGTGGAATTTTGAGTCAGGACTTGATTTTTCCTTCTCAGGGGGCCTTTGTAGACTCCAGCTAAATAGTTTTTTATCAGAATATTTTTTAACAAAATGTCAAACACTCCCTGTCATTTCACCATTTATTCAATATACTAAAATAGTGTGTTCGTGGACAGTGGAATTTTGAGTCAGGACTTGATTTTTCCTCTCAGGGGCTTGCTGACTCCAACTAAAGAGTTTTTATCAGAATATTTTGTAACAAAATGTCAAACACTCCTGTCATTTCACCATTTATTCAATGTACTAAAATAGTGTGTTCGTGGACAGTGGAATTTTGAGTCAAGACTTGATTTTTCCTTCTCAGGGGCCTTTGCTGACTCCAACCAAATAGTTTTTATCAGAATATTTCTTAATAAAAGTGAAACACTCCCTGTCATTTTACCATTTATTCAATTTACTAAAATAGTATGTTCGTGGACGGTGGAATTTTGGACCGAGACTTAGTGCTAAAGAATTAGAGTGACCTACCGAGTGCAGTCATATAATTTTTAGAAACATTGGCAGCTGTTTCTAGCTTGACACAACTGCTGGACTAGAATCCAACCAAATTGTCTTCAAAAAACTGATAATCTGGACCAGAATCCAACCTTTATTTCAAAGTGGGAAATCTATATCTCAGCACTTTAAAACTTTAGGGCCACCAAATCTGGGCTCCAGTTATCATCTTAGGGCCCTCTAACAGGATGCATAGTTTGGTGGCCCTAACCCTTTAGAGGGCCGAGATATGGAGATCCCACTTAACATTTATTTAATGTAATGAAATAGTGGGTTCGTGGACGGTGGAATTGGGCAACGGGTCTGGGTTCTATCTACTCAGGAGGACCAGCTGAGTGCAGTAATGTAGTTTTTATCACGATAGGACCCCCCCCAAAAAATCTCTCCAGTCATCATCCAGCCCGGTGTTTTCCATGATCCCACTTCAGGCTTATTCAATGTTACTGATAGTGCGTTCGTGGACAGGCTGTTTTGACCGTTTTCTCTCAAAATGTTCTAATAAAAACTATTTTGCTGTACTCAGCTGGAGCCCCTGAGTTGGTAGAATCAAGTCCTGACCCAAAATTCCATCGTCCACGAACCCACTATTTTTTTACATTGAATAAATCTAAAGTGGGATCGCTGGATCTCGGCCACCTTAAGGGTTAGGGCCACCAAATGTGGACTCCTGTATTCATCTTAGAGCCCTGTAACGGGGTGCCAAGTTTCAGAAAGATCAGAAAAACTTTTTTAACAAAATGTCAAACACTCCCTGTCATTTCACCATTTATTCAATATACTAAAATAGTGTGTTCGTGGACGGTGGAATTGGGCAACGGGTCTGGGTTCTATCTACTCAGGAGGACCAGCTGAGTGCAGTAATGTAGTTTTTATCACGATAGGACCCCCCCCAAAAAATCTCTCCAGTCATCATCCAGCCCGGTGTTTTCCATGATCCCACTTCAGGCTTATTCAATGTTACTGATAGTGCGTTCGTGGACAGGCTGTTTTGACCGTTTTCTCTCAAAATGTTCTAATAAAAACTATTTTGCTGTACTCAGCTGGAGCCCCTGAGTTGGTAGAATCAAGTCCTGACCCAAAATTCCATCGTCCACGAACCCACTATTTTTTTACATTGAATAAATCTAAAGTGGGATCGCTGGATCTCGGCCACCTTAAGGGTTAGGGCCACCAAATCTGGGCTCCAGTTATCATCTTAGGCCCTCTAACAGGATGCATAGTTTGGTGGCCCTAACCCTTTAGAGGGCCGAGATATGGAGATCCCACTTAACATTTATTTAATGTATCAAAATAGTGTGTTCGTGGACAGTGGAAATTTGAGTCAAAACTTGATTTTTCCTTCTCAGGGGGCCTTTGTAGACTCCAACTAAGTAGTTTTTATCAGAATATTTTTTAACAAAATGTCAAACACTCCTGTCATTTCACCATTTATTCAATGTACTAAAATAGTGTGTTCGTGGACAGTGGAATTTTGAGTCAGGACTTGATTTTTCCTTCTCAGGGGCCTCTCTGGTCCCAGCAAAATAGTTTTTATCAGAATAATTTGAAGAAAACGCTTGAAACACCTTGTCCACGAACCCACTATTTATTTTACATTGAATAAATCTAAAGTGGGATATTCATATGTCAGCCCTATAAAGAGTTGGGTCCACCAAATCTGTGCTCCTGTTTTCAACCCCGTGCCCTATAGCAGGGTGCAGAATTTGAAAAAGATTAAAGAAATTTTTTTGAGAACCAGGACCGGAGGCCCACTATGCTCCCTCGTTTACACGAGAACAAGCGCCCCTTCTCGGGTAAAAGATGGACCAGAATGGGCCTCCGGTCCTGGTTCTCCGAAAAAAAAATTAAGCTACGAAATTTCGGAAATAGCCATTTTGTAGCCCCCCGTGCGTTTAGGCTAACTGCTAATTTTGGTTCGATTTGGTCCTTTTTTGAGCAAGTTAAGTCTGGTGAAAATCCTACGAGCCAAGCCCAGAAAGGTGCACCATTCTCGTACTACTTCACTGGGTGAAGGGGGTCTGGCCTGGCTCTCCCGAAAAAATTTTTTTCAAGCTATGAAAATTTAGAAATAGCTATTTTGTAGAATCCCATGCGTAGATGCCATCTGCCAATTTTGGTTTGATTTGGTCCTTTTTTGACCAAGTTAAGTCCGGTGAAAATCCGACGAGCCAAGCCCAGAAAGGCGCACAATTCTCGGACTACTTCACGGGGTGAAGGGGGTCTGGCCTGGTTCTCCCGAAAAAATTTTTTCTAGCTATGAAAATTCGGAAATAGCCATTTTGTAGAACCCCATGCACAGATGCCATCTGCCAATTTTGGTTCGATTTGGTCCTTTTTTGACCAAGTTAAGTCCGGTGAAAATCCTACGAGCCAAGCCCAGAAAGGTGCACCATTCTCGTACTACTTCACGGGGTGGAGGGGGTCTGGCCTGGTTCTGCCGAAAAATTATTTTTTCTAAAAATCTTTTTTAAACTCTGCACCCCGCTACAGGGCATGGGGATGAATACAGAAACTCAGGTTTAGTGGCCCTAACCCTTAAGATGGCTGAGAAATAGCGATCCCAATTTAGATTTATTTAATTAATCAAAATAGTGTGTTCGTGGACGGTGGAATTTGTCAACGGGACTTGGTGTTATAGACTCAGGGTGACATACCGAGTGCAGTTTTATAGTTTTCAAAACAATTAGAACTTTATTTAGTATGCCAACATTCATTATCTGTCAAATGAATACAATGCAAATGGTTTATCCCACTACAGGGTAATTCAATGATCTACATAGTGGGTTCCTGGACAAAGTGTTTCAAGCGTTTCCTTTCAAATTATTCTGATAAAAACTATTTAGCTGGAGTCAGCAAGCCCCCCCTGAGAAGGAAAACTCAAGTCCTGAATCAAAATTCCACTGTCCACGAACACACTATTTTAGTACATTGAATCAATGGTGAAATGGACATATAGTGCTTTCGCGGACGGTGGACGGTGGAATTGGGTAATCGGACACATAGTGCTTTCGCGGATGGTGGAGTTGGGCAACGGGCGTTGAATCAATGGTGAAATGGACACATAGTGCTTTCGCGGAAGGTGGAATAGGGCAATCGGACACAGAGTGCTTTCGCGGAAGGTGGAATTGGTCAACGGGCGTTGAATCAATGGAGAAATGGACATAATGCTTTTGCGGACGGTGGAATTTGGGGAACGGGCGTTGAATCAATGGTGAAATGGACACATAGTGCTTTCGCGGATGGTGGAATAAAGCAATCGGACACATAGTGCTTTCACGGACGGTGGACGGTGGAATTGGGTAATCGGACACATAGTGCTTTCGCGGACGGTGGAAATGGGCAACAAGCGTTGAATCAATGGTGAAATGGACAGATAGTGCTTTCGCGGACGGTGGAATAGGGCAATTGGACACATAGTGCTTTTGTGGATGGTGGACGGTGGAATTGGGTAATCGGACACTTAGTGCTTTCGCGGACGGTGGAATTGGGCAACGGGCGTTGAATCAATTGTGAAATGGACACATAGTGCTTTCGCGGATGGTGGAATACGGCAATCGGACACATAGTGCTTTCGCGGACGGTGGAATTGGGCAACAAGCGTTGAATCAATGGTGAAATGGACAGATAGTGCTTTCGCGGATGGTGGAATTTGGGCAACGTGCGTTGAATCAATGGTGAAATGGACACATAGTGCTTTCGCGGACGGTGGAATAGGGCAATCGGACACATAGTGCTTTCACGGACGGTGGACGGTGGAATTTGGTAATCGGACACATAGTGCTTTCGCGGACGGTGGAATTGGGCAACGGGTCTCGGTTATATCTACTCAGGAGGACCAGCTGAGTGCAGTAATGTAGTTTGTATCACGTTTGGACCCCCCAAAAATATCTCCAGTCATCATCCAGCCTGGTGTTTTCCATGATCACACTTCAGGCTTATTCAGTGGTTTTGATAGTTTGTCCGTGGACATGGAGTTTTTCACATTTTTGTGATAAAAACTATTAAGCTGGAGTCAGCAAGCTCCCCCCGAGAAGGAAAAATCAAGTCCTGAATCAAAATTCCACTGTCCACGAACACACTATTTTAGTACGTTGAATCAATGGTGAAATGGACATATAGTGCTTTTGCGGACGGTGGACGGTGGAATTGGGTAATCGGACACATAGTGCTTTCGCGGATGGTGGAGTTGGGCAACGGGCGTTGAATCAATGGTGAAATGGACACATAATGCTTTCGCGGAAGGTGGAATAGGGCAAACGGACACAGAGTGCTTTCGCGGATGGTGGAATTGGTCAACGGGCGTTGAATCAATGGTGAAATGGACATAGTGCTTTTGTGGATGGTGGAATTTGGGCAACGGGCGTTGAATCAATGTTGAAATGGACACATAGTGCTTTCGCGGATGGTGGAATAGGGCAATCGGACACATAGTGCTTTCACGGACGGTGGACGATGGAATTGGGTAATCGGACACATAGTGCTTTCGCGGATGGTGGAATTGGGCAACGGGTCTCGGTTATATCTACTCAGGAGGACCAGCTGAGTGCAGTAATGTAGTTTGTATCACGTTAGGAGCCCCCAAAAATATCTCCAGTCATCATCCAGCCTGGTGTTTTCCAAGATCACACTTCAGGCTTATTCAGTGGTTTTGATAGTGTGTCCGTGGACAGGGAGTATTTGAAATTTTTGTTGAAATTTTTGTGATAAAAACTATTTAGCTGGAGTCAGCAAGCCCCCCCCGAGAAGGAAAAATCAAGTCCTGACTCAAAATTCCACTGTCCACAAACACAATTTTTTAGTACGTTGAATCAATGGTGAAATGGACAGATAGTGCTTTCGCGGACGGTGGAATAGGTCAATCGGACAAATAGTGCTTTCACGGACGGTGGACGGTGGAATTGGGTAATCGGACACATAGTGCTTTCGCGGACGGTGGAATTGGGCAACGGGTCTCGGTTATATCTACTCAGGAGGACCAGCTGAGTGCAGTAATGTAGTTTGTATCACGTTAGGACCCCCAAAAAATATATCCAGTCATCATCCAGCCTGGTGTTTTCCATGATCACACTTCAGGCTTATTCAGTGGTTTTGATAGTTTGTCCGTGGACATGGAGTTTTTGACATTTTTGTGATAAAAACTATTTAGCTGGAGTCAGCAAGCCCCCCCTGAGATGAAAAAATCAAGTCCTGAATCAAAATTCCACTGTCCACGAACACACTGTTTTAGTACGTTGAATCAATGGTGAAATGGACACCTAGTGCTTTCGCGGACGGTGGAATTGGGCAACGGGCGTTGAATCAATAGTGAAATGGACAGATAGGGCTTTCGCGGACGGTGGAATAGGGCAATCGGACACATAGTGCTTTTGCGGACGGTGGACGGTGGAATTGGGTAATCGGACACATAGTGCTTTCGCGGACGGTGGAATTGGGCAACGGGCGTTGAATCAATGGTGAAATGGACACATAGTGCTTTCGCGGACGGTGGAATAGGGCAATCGGACACCTAGTGCTTTCGCGGACGGTGGACGGTGGAATTGGGTAATCGGACACATAGTGCTTTCGCGGACGGTGGAATTGGGCAACGGGCGTTGAATCAATGGTGAAATGGACACATAGTGCTTTCGCGGACGGTGGAATAGGGCAATCGGACACATAGTGCTTTCGCGGACGATGGACGGTGGAATTGGGTAATCGGACACATAGTGCTTTCACGGACGGTGGAATTGGGCAACGGGCGTTGAATCAATGGTGAAATGGACACAGTGCTTTCGCGGACGGTGGAATACAGCAATCGGACACATAGTGCTTTCGCGGACGGTGGAATTGGGCATTGGGCGCTGAATCAATGGTTAAATGGACACATAGTGCTTTCGCGGACGGTGGAATAGGGCAATCGGACACATAGTGCTTTTGCGGACGGTGGAATTGGGCATTGGGTCTCGGTTCTACCTACTCAGGAGGACCAGCTGAGTGCAGTAATGTAGTTTGTATCATGATAGGACCCTCAAAAAAATATCTCCAGTCTTCATCCAGCTCGGTGTTTTCCATGATCCCACTTCAGGCTTATTCAATGGTTTTGATAGTGTGTCCGTGGACAGGGAGTGTTTGACATTTTTGTTCAAAAATATTGTGATAAAAAAAGTATTTAGTTGGTGTCAGCAAGCCCCGCTGACTAGGGCAAATCAAGTTCCGTTGTCAAATTCCACTGTCCACGAAAGCACTATGTGTCCATTTCGCGAAAGTGTTGCGGGAGGGCCCAAATTTTGCACCCTGGTTCCTCAGGCCCCCCCAATCGACATATCAAAAGCGCATGTTTCTAGCTCCAAGGCAAACTGTTTTATCCTCCAGAGAAAATCTCTCTCTCAGCCCTGACATGCTCAGACAGGCCATTTAGTTTTAGAGCGGGGGAGGAGAAGACTGTAGCTCTGCAGCCAATTAAGCCAATTAAATACCTTAACGGTGTCGAACCCTCTCCAAACTTTACTGCATGCTTTAGCGTACTGTGATGAGTAAAAGGAATCCACCCACGAGTCTATCGGACCCTCCTAGGCGCCGTCCGTGATCACACTATAGACAATACATTGAAATAATAGGCAATTGGGAGTTTTCTACAAAGGTCCCAGGGGCCTCCAAATTTGCACATTAGCCCAGAACGACACATCAAAGGCGACTGGCTATAGAGGGTAGGGAAAAATAGGTTGACTCAACAGATATCTCTCCACGTTTGTGCATTTAGAGTGTAACCTTTTTTGACCTTTTGACCCCTTAACAATGTCGTAGCCTCTTCAAACTTCATCTTATGCTTCGATATACCGTGGCGATAAAAATGAGTCTGCTCCCGAGTCGATCAGACCTTTCTGAGCGGCGTCCGTAAACGCACTACACAGAATACATTGAAATAATGGGCTAATGGGAGTTTTCTACAAAGGTCCCAGGGGCCCCAAATTTTGCACGCTGGATCCTGGGGCCACCCAGAACGACATATCAAAGGCTGCTGGCTTTAGAGCAAAGGGAAAAAGTTTCAGCCTCCAAAAGACACAGCCTATAACGGGTTCTGACCATTGACCCCTGATCATTATTTGACCCGTTACCAATGTAGTAGCCTCACCAAACTTTACCACACTCTTCTACGCACTGTGACGAGAAAAAGGAGTCCACTCCCGAGTCGATCGGACCTTTCCAAGCGCCGTCCATGAACACACTACACAAAATACATTGAAATAATGGTAAATTGGGAGTTTTCTACAGATGTCCCAGGAGCCCCAAATTTTGCACGCTGGCTTCAGGGACCTTCCTGAATAGCATATCGAAGGCGGATGGATCTAGAGCAAAAGGAAAATATTTCAGCCTTAGTGACAATTTTTCTCAAAAAGGTCTCTAAATGGCATTGAAGCATAGGGCCTTCTAAGTTTTTTTGAAGAGTGGGATGCAATCTGGTTCAGGGGGTCCTAGAGTTATGCGCTTTGGGAATCGACTTCAGGGGCCCCTAGAGAGTACCGATCAAAAATTTCAAGATCCCAAGACTTTTCTTCTCCGAACGGGAGTCATCCCACTTCACACTTATGCGCATAGTATCTTCGCGGACGACCGTTGCCCTTTGCCAATTAAGCCCCTTAACGATGTCGTAGCCTCTTAAAACTTTACCGCACACTTCCATGCACTGTGGCGAGAAAAGGAGTCCACTCGAGTCGATTGGACCTTCTTAAGCGCCGTCCGTGAACACCCTACACAAAATACATTGAAATAATGGGCTAATGGGAGTTTTCTACAAAGGTCCCAGGGGCCCCAAATTTTGCACGCTGGCTCCTGGGGCCACCCAGAACGACATATCAAAGGCTGCTGGCTTTAGAGCAAAGGGAAAAAGTTTCAGCCTCCAAAAGACACAGCCTATAACGGGTTCTGACCATTGACCCCTGAACATTATTTGACCCCTTACCAATGTCGTAGCCTCACCAAACTTTACCACACTCTTCTACGCACTGTGACGAGAAAAAGGAGTCCACTCCCGAGTCGATCGGACCTTTCCAAGCGCCGTCCATGAACACACTACACAAAATACATTGAAATAATGGTAAATTGGGAGTTTTCTACAGATGTCCCAGGAGCCCCAAATTTTGCACGCTGGCTTCAGGGACCTTCCTGAATAGCATATCGAAGGCGGATGGATCTAGAGCAAAAGGAAAAGATTTCAGCCTTAGTGACAATTTTTCTCAAAAAGGTCTCTAAATGGCATTGAAGCATAGGGCCTTCTAAGTTTTTTTGAAGAGTGGGATGCAATCTGGTTCAGGGGGTCCTAGAGTTATGCGCTTTGGGAATCGACTTCAGGGGCCCCTAGAGAGTACCGATCAAAAATTTCAAGATCCCAAGACTTTTCGTCTCCGAACGGGAGTCATCCCACTTCACACTTATGCGCATAGTATCTTCGCGGACGACCGTTGCCCTTTTGCCAATTAAGCCCCTTAACGATGTCGTAGCCTCTTAAAACTTTACCGCACACTTCCATGCACTGTGGCGAGAAAAAGGAGTCCACTCCCGAGTCGATTGGACCTTCTTAAGCGCCGTCCGTGAACACACTACACAAAATACATTGAAATAATGGGCTAATGGGAGTTTTCTACAAAGGTCCCAGGGGCCCCAAATTTTGCACGCTGGCTCCTGGGGCCACCCAGAACGACATATCAAAGGCTGCTGGCTTTAGAGCAAAGGGAAAAAGTTTCAGCCTCCAAAAGACACAGCCTATAACGGGTTCTGACCATTGACCCCTGAACATTATTTGACCCCTTACCAATGTCGTAGCCTCACCAAACTTTACCACACTCTTCTACGCACTGTGACGAGAAAAAGGAGTCCACTCCCGAGTCGATCGGACCTTTCCAAGCGCCGTCCATGAACACACTACACAAAATACATTGA
The DNA here is from genome assembly GCA_024349245.1 of Neodontobutis hainanensis. Taxonomy (NCBI): domain Eukaryota; kingdom Metazoa; phylum Chordata; class Actinopteri; order Gobiiformes; family Odontobutidae; genus Neodontobutis; species Neodontobutis hainanensis. Next base: position 83,151 of record JALDNG010001211.1, read on the forward strand.
AATAATGGTAAATTGGGAGTTTTCTACAGATGTCCCAGGAGCCCCAAATTTTGCACGCTGGCTTCAGGGACCTTCCTGAATAACATATCGATGGCGGTTGGATCTAGAGCAAAAGGAAAAGATTTCAGCCTTTGTGACAATTTTTCTCAAAAAGGTCTCTAAATGGCATTGAAGCATAGGGCCTTCTAAGTTCTTTTGAAGAGTGGGATGCAATCTGGTTCAGGGGGTCCTAGAGTTATGCGCTTTGGGAATCGACTTCAGGGGCCCCTAGAGAGTACCGATCAAAAATTTCAAGATCCCAAGACTTTTCGTCTCCGAACGGGAGTCATCCCACTTCACACTTATGCGCATAGTATCTTCGCGGACGACCGTTGCCCTTTTGCCAATTAAGCCCCTTAACGATGTCGTAGCCTCTTAAAACTTTACCGCACACTTCCATGCACTGTGGCGAGAAAAAGGAGTCCACTCCCGAGTCGATTGGACCTTCTTAAGCGCCGTCCGTGAACACACTACACAAAATACATTGAAATAATGGGCTAATGGGAGTTTTCTACAAAGGCCCCAGGGGCCCCAAATTTTGCACGCTGGCTCCTGGGGCCACCCAGAACGACATATCAAAGGCTGCTGGCTTTAGAGCAAAGGGAAAAAGTTTCAGCCTCCAAAAGACACAGCCTATAACGGGTTCTGACCATTGACCCCTGAACATTATTTAGCCCCTTACCAATGTCGTAGCCTCACCAAACTTTACCACACTCTTCTACGCACTGTGACAAGAAAAAGGAGTCCACTCCCGAGTCGATCGGACCTTTCCAAGCACCGTCCATGAACACACTACACAAAATACATTGAAATAATGGTAAATTGGGAGTTTTCTACAGATGTCCCAGGAGCCCCAAATTTTGCACGCTGGCTTCAGGGACCTTCCTGAATAACATATCGAAGGCGGATGGATCTAGAGCAAAAGGAAAAGATTTCAGCCTTAGTGACAATTTTTCTCAAAAAGGTCTCTAAATGGCATTGAAGCATAGGGCCTTCTAAGTTTTTTTGAAGAGTGGGATGCAATCTGGTTCAGGGGGTCCTAGAGTTATGCGCTTTGGGAATCGACTTCAGGGGCCCCTAGAGAGTACCGATCAAAAATTTCAAGATCCCAAGACTTTTCGTCTCCGAACGGGAGTCATCCCACTTCACACTTATGCGCATAGTATCTTCGCGGACGACCGTTGCCCTTTTGCCAATTAAGCCCCTTAACGATGTCGTAGCCTCTTAAAACTTTACCGCACACTTCCATGCACTGTGGCGAGAAAAAGGAGTCCACTCCCGAGTCGATTGGACCTTCTTAAGCGCCGTCCGTGAACACACTACACAAAATACATTGAAATAATGGGCTAATGGGAGTTTTCTACAAAGGCCCCAGGGGCCCCAAATTTTGCACGCTGGCTCCTGGGGCCACCCAGAACGACATATCAAAGGCTGCTGGCTTTAGAGCAAAGGGAAAAAGTTTCAGCCTCCAAAAGACACAGCCTATAACGGGTTCTGACCATTGACCCCTGAACATTATTTGACCCGTTACCAATGTCGTAGCCTCACCAAACTTTACCACACTCTTCTACGCACTGTGACGAGAAAAAGGAGTCCACTCCCGAGTCGATCGGACCTTTCCAAGCGCCGTCCATGAACACACTACACAAAATACATTGAAATAATGGGCAACTTGGATTTGTTCAGAAAGATCCGTTGTGGTCAAAAACCAAACTGGGAGCTCAGGGGGGGCCCTGGTATGACATATCCACAGGGCAAGTCTCCCGGAGCAACTTTGGGCCAAACGGCAAAATTGGCCAGAGGGGGCACTCCTGCGCGCATCCTCTTGTGGCACATAACCATCTGTCCGATTCTGGGCCCATTCCGATAAATAGTGGGTTTGTGGACAAAAAGTGGGTTCGTGGAATGTGGGCGGGGCTTAGGAGTGGTCAGCAGTGGTAAGGGGGGCTCTTCGACACGTTTCCCCGAAATAGTGCGTGGCTTAGGAGTGGTCACCAATAAATTTCCCCTAAATAGTGGGGAAGTGGACACACAGTTGGTTTCTGGGATGTGTGCGTTGCTTAGGAGTGGTCAACAGTGGACTCCGACAAATTTCCCCTAAATAGTGGGGAAGTGGACACATAGTGGGTTTGTGGGATGTGTCGTGGCTTAGGAGTGTTCACCGACAAATTTCCCCTAAATAGTGGGGAAGTGGACAAATAGTTGGTTCGTGGGATGTGTGCATGACTTAGGAGTGGTCAACAGTGGTCTCCGACACGTTTCCCCGAAATAGTGGGGAAGTGGACACATAGTGGGTTCGTGGGATGTGGGCGGGGCTTAGGAGTGGTCAACAGTGGTCTCCGACAAATTTTCTTGAAATAGTGGGGAAGTGGACACATAGTGGGTTCGTGGGATGTGGGCGGGGCTTTGTAGTGGTCAGCAACACATTTCCCCGAAATAGTGGGGAAGTGGACACATAGTGGGTTCGTGGGATGTGGTCGTGGCTTAGGAGAGACCAGCACCGGTCTTTGACAAATTTCCCTGAAATAGTGGGGAAGTGGACACATAGTGGGTTCGTGGGATGTGGGCGGGGCTTAGGAGTGGTCAGCAGTGGTAAGGGGGGCTCTTCGACACGTTTCCCCGAAATAGTGCGTGGCTTAGGAGTGGTCACCAATAAATTTCCCCTAAATAGTGGGGAAGTGGACACACAGTTGGTTTGTGGGATGTGTGCGTTGCTTAGGAGTGGTCAACAGTGGACTCCGACAAATTTCCCCTAAATAGTGGGGAAGTGGACACATAGTGGGTTTGTGGGATGTGTCGTGGCTTAGGAGTGTTCACCGACAAATTTCCCCTAAATAGTGGGGAAGTGGACAAATAGTTGGTTCGTGGGATGTGTGCATGACTTAGGAGTGGTCAACAGTGGTCTCCGACACGTTTCCCCGAAATAGTGGGGAAGTGGACACATAGTGGGTTCGTGGGATGTGGGCGGGGCTTAGGAGTGGTCAACAGTGGTCTCCGACAAATTTTCTTGAAATAGTGGGGAAGTGGACACATAGTGGGTTCTGTGGGATGTGGGCGGGGCTTTGTAGTGGTCAGCGACACATTTCCCCGAAATAGTGGGGAAGTGGACACATAGTGGGTTCGTGGGATGTGGTCGTGGCTTAGGAGAGACCAGCACCGGTCTTTGACAAATTTCCCTGAAATAGTGGGGAAGTGGACACATAGTGGGTTCGTGGGATGTGGCGGGGCTTAGGAGTGGTCAGCAGTGGTAAGGGGGCTCTTCACACGCTTCCCGAAATAGTGCGTGGCTTAGGAGTGGTCACCAATAAATTTCCCCTAAATAGTGGGGAAGTGGACACACAGTTGGTTTGTGGGATGTGTGCGTTGCTTAGGAGTGGTCAACAGTGGACTCCGACAAATTTCCCCTAAATAGTGGGGAAGTGGACACATAGTGGGTTTGTGGGATGTGTCGTGGCTTAGGAGTGTTCACCGACAAATTTCCCCTAAATAGTGGGGAAGTGGACAAATAGTTGGTTCGTGGGATGTGTGCATGACTTAGGAGTGGTCAACAGTGGTCTCCGACACGTTTCCCCGAAATAGTGGGGAAGTGGACACATAGTGGGTTCGTGGGATGTGGGCGGGGCTTAGGAGTGGTCAACAGTGGTCTCCGACAAATTTTCTTGAAATAGTGGGGAAGTGGACACATAGTGGGTTCGTGGGATGTGGGCGGGGCTTTGTAGTGGTCAGCGACACATTTCCCCGAAATAGTGGGGAAGTGGACACATAGTGGGTTCGTGGGATGTGGTCGTGGCTTAGGAGAGACCAGCACCGGTCTTTGACAAATTTCCCTGAAATAGTGGGGAAGTGGACACATAGTGGGTTCGTGGGATGTGGGCGGGGCTTAGAAGTGGTCAGTGGGGATGTGGGCATGGCTTGGTAGGGGTCAGTAATTGTCTCCGACACATTTCTTTAAAATAGTGTGTTCGTGGACAAATAGTGGGTTCTTGGGATGTGGGCGGGGCTTAGGAGTGGTCAGCGACGGTCAGCGACGCGTTTCCCCGAAATAGTGCGAAATTGGACACATAGTGGTTCCGTGGGATGTGGCTGTGGCTTAGGAGAGGTCAGAAGTGGTCTCTGACTAAATAGTGGGGAATTGGACACATAGTGTGTTCGTGGGATTTAGTGCTGGTCAGGGGTCAGAAACACTGGACAAAGTTTCCAGATGGAGCGTGAGCAAACCTAGAGGTGTCCGCCAATCAACGATGCCAGGAGGAATCGAGTTTTTGGGTCAAAAAATGAGGGGAATCACTAAGTGTCAGAATGTAGATTAACTTGGTAGGCATTCTGGATCCGAATTCACACTACGATCCCTCCGTGTGACTATTTGTCCGTCGGCAACCAATTTGAATGGGGTTTTTTCCACGAACACACTATAAGTACTTCCTCTCGTCTCTCTGTGGCCTCTGCCTACTCTAGTCTCTCTGTCTCCTTTGCCTCCTCTGGTCTCTCTGCTTCCTCCACCTCCTCTCGTCTCTCGGTGGCCTCTGCCTCCTCTGGTCTCTCTGTGGCCTCTGCCTTCTCTTGTCTCTCTGCCTCCTCTGTCCATTCTGGTCTCTCTGCCTCCACTGGTCTCTCTATTGCCTCTGCCTCCTATGGTCTCGCTGTGGCCTCTGCCTCCTCGGGTCTCTTTGTCTCCTTTGCCTCCTCTATTCACTCTGTGGCCTCTTCCTCCTCTGGTCTCTCTGCCTCCTCTGCCTCCTCTGCTCTAACTGCCTCCTTTGGTCTCTCTTTCTCTCTGACTCCTCTGGTCTCTCTATGGCCTCAGCCTCCTCTGGTCTCTCTGTGGCTTCTGCCTTCTCTGGTCTCTCTCTGGCTGCTGCCTACTCTGGTCTCTCTGAGGCATCTGCCTTTTCTGGTCTGTCTGCCTCCTCTGCCTCCCCTGGTCTTTCGGTGGCCTCTGCCTCCCCTGGTCTCTCTGTGGCCTCTGCCTCCTCTAGACTCTCCTTGCCTCCCCTGGTCTTTCTGTGGCCTCTGCCTTCCTCTGGTCTCTCTGCCTCCTCTGCTTCCTCTTGTCTCTCTGTGGCCTCTGCCTCCACTGGTCACTCTGTCTCCTTTGCCTCTTCTAGTCTCTCTGTGGCCTCTGCCTCCTCTGGTCTGTCTGTGTCCTCTGCCTCCTCTGGTCTCTCTGTGGCCTCTGCCTCCTTTTGTCTCTCTGTCTCCTCTGCCTGCACTGGTCTCTCTGTGGCATCTGCCTCCACTCGTCTCTCTGTGGCCTCTGCATCCTCTGGTCGTTCTGTGGCCTCTGCCTTCTTTGGTCTCTTTGCCTCCTCTGCTTCCTCTCGTCTCTCTGTGGCCTCTGCCTCCTCTGGTCTCTCTGTCTCCTTTGCCTCCTCTGGACTCTCTGCCTCCTCTGCCTCCTCTGGTCTCTCTGTGGCCTCTGCCTCCTCTGGTCTCTCTGTGGCCTCTGCCTTCTCTTGTCTCTCTGCCTCCTCTATCCATTCTGGTCTCTCTGCCTCCACTGGTCTCTCTATTGCCTCTGCCTCCTCTGGTGTCTCTCTGGCCTTTGCCTCTTCTAGTCTCTCTGCCTTCTCTGTCTCCTCTAGTCTCTCTGTGGCCTCTGCCTCCTCTGGTCTCTCGGTGGCCTCTGCCTCCTCTGGTCTCTCTGTGGCCTCTGCCTTCTCTTGTCTCTCTGCCTCCTCTGTCCATTCTGGTCTCTCTGCCTCCACTGGTCTCTCTATTGCCTCTGCCTCCTCTGGTCTCTCTGTGTCCTCTGCCTCCTCGGGTCTCTTTGTCTCCTCTGCCTCCTCTATTCACTCTGTGGCCTCTCCTCCTCTCTGGTCTCTCTGCCTCCTCTGCCTCCTCTGCTCTAACTGCCTCCTTTGGTCTCTCTGTCTCTCTGACTCCTCTGGTCTCTCTATGGCCTCAGCCTCCTCTGGTCTCTCTGTGGCTTCTGCCTTCTCTGGTCTCTCTCTGGCTGCTGCCTACTCTGGTCTCTCTGAGGCATCTGCCTTTTCTGGTCTCTCTGCCTCCCCTGGTCTTTCTGTGGCCTCTGCCTCCCCTGGTCTCTCTGTGGCCTCTGCCTCCTCTACTTGCCTCCCCTGGTCTTTCTGTGGCCTCTGCCTTCCTCTGGTCTCTCTGCCTCCTTTGCTTCCTCTCGTCTCTCTGTGGCCTCTGCCTCCTCTGGTCACTCTGTCTCCTTTGCCTCTTCTAGTCTCTCTGTGGCCTCTGCCTCCCCTGGTCTGTCTGTGTCCTCTGCCTCCTCTGGTCTCTCTGTGGCCTCTGCCTTCTTTTGTCTCTCTGTCTCCTCTGCCTGCACTGGTCTCTCTGTGGCATCTGCCTCCACTCGTCACTCTGTGGCCTCTGCATCCTCTGGTTGTTCTGTGGCCTCTGCCTTCTTTGGTCTCTTTGCCTCCTCTGCTTCCTCTCGTCTCTCTGTGGCTCTGCCTCCTCTGGTCTCTCTGTCTCCTTTGCCTCCTCTGGACTCTCTGCCTCCTCTGCCTCCACTGGTCTCTCTATTGCCTCTGCCTCCTCTGGTCTCTCTCTGGCCTCTGCCTCTTCTAGTCTCTCTGCCTTCTCTGTCTCCTCTAGTCTCTCTGTGGCCTCTGCCTCCTCTGGTCTCTCTGTGGCCTCTGCCTCCACTGGTCTCTCTGTGACCTATGCCTCCTCTGGTCTCTCTCTGGCCTCTGCCTCCTCTGGTCTCTCTCTGGCATCAGCCTTTTCTGCTCTCTCCGCCTCCTCTGCCTGCTCTGGTCTCTCTGTGGCCTCTGCCTCCACTGGTCTCTCTGTGACCTATGCCTCCTCTGGTGTCTCTGTGGCCGCTGCCTCCTTTGGTCTCTCTCTGGCATCAGCCTTTTCTGCTCTCTCCGCCTCCTCTGCCTGCTCTTGTCTCTCTGTGGCCTCTGCCTCCTCTGGACTCTCTGCCTCCTCTCGCTATTCTGTGGCCTCTGCTTCCTCTGGTCTCCCTGCCCCGTTGTCTCCTCTGGTCTCTCTGCGGCCTGTGCCTCCTCTGGTCTTTCTGTGAACTCTGCCTCCTCTGGTCTCTCTGTGGCCTCTGCATCCTCTGGTCTCTCTTTGGCCTCTGCCTCCTCTGGTCTCTCTGCCTCTTCTGCCTCCTCTTGTCTCTCTGCCTCCACTGGTCTCTCTCTTGCCTCTGCCTCCTCTGGTCTCTCTGTCTCCTCTGCCTCCTCTACTCTCTCTCTGGACACTTCCTCCTCTGCTCTCTCTGCCTCCCCTGCCTCCTCTGGTCTCTCTGCCTACTCTGGTCTCTCTGTCTCTCTGCCTCCTCTGCTCTCTCTGTGGTATCTGCCTCCTCTGGTCTCTCTATAGCATCTGCCTTTTGTGGTCTCTCGGCCTCCTCTGCCTCCTCTGGTCTCTCTGTGGCCTTTGCCTTCACTGGACTCTGTGCCTCCTCTGGTCACTCTGTGGCCTTTGCCTCCTCTGGTCTCTCTGCCTCCTCTACCTCCACTAGTCTCTCTGCCTCCTCTGGTCTCTCTGTGGCCTCTGCCTCCTCTGGTCTCTCTGTCGCCTCTGCCTCCTCTGATCACTTTGTGGCCTCTGCCTTCTCTTGTTTCTCTGCCTCCTCTGGTCTCTCTGTGGCTTCTGCCTCCTCTGGTATCTCTGTCTCCTCTGCTTCCTCTGCTCTCTGTCGCCTCTGGCTCCTCTGCTCTCTCTGTCTCCTCTATCTCCTCTGGTCTCTCTTTTGCCTCTGCCTCCTCTCGTCTCTCTATGCCTCTGTCTCTTCTAGACTCTCTGCCTTCTCTGCCTCCTGGTCTCTCTGTTGCCTCTACCTCATCTGGTCTCTCTGTGTCCTCTTCCTCCTCTGGTCTCTCTGTGACCTCTGTCTTCTCTGGATCTCTCTGTGGCCTCTGGTCTCTCTGTCTCTCTTCCTCCTCTGAACTCTCGGTGGCCTCTGCCTCCTCTGGCCTCTCTGCCCCGTTGCCTCCTCTGGTCTCTCTGTCTCCTCTGCCTCAACTGGTCTCTCTGCCTTCTCTGCCTCCTCTGCTTTCTCTACCTCCACTGGTCTCTCTGTGGCCTCTGCCTCCTCTGGTCTCTCTGCCTCCTCTGCTTCCTCTCATCTCTCTGTGGCCTCTGCCTCCTCTGGTCTCTCTGCCTCCTCTGCTTCCTCTCATCTCTCTGTGGCCTCTGCCTCCTCTGGTCTCTCTGCCTCCTCTGCCTCCTCTGCTCTAACTGCCTCCTCTGGTCTCTCTGTCTCTCTGCCTCTTCTGGTCTCTTTGTGTCCTCTGCCTTCTCTGGTCTCTCTGCCTCCTCTGGTCTCTCTGCTGCCGCTGGCTCCTCTGGTATCTCTGTGCCATCGGCCTTTTCTGGTCTCTCTGCCTCCTATGTTTTCTCTAATCACTCTGCCTCCTTTGGTCTCTCTGTATTTCTTCCTTCTCTGAACTCTCGGTGGCCTCTGCCTCCTGTGGCCTCTCTGCCCCGTTGCCTCCTCTGGTCTCTCTGTCTCCTCTGCCTCCACTGGTCTCTCTGCCTTCTCTGCCTATCTGCTTTCTCTACCTCCACTGGTCTCTCTGTGACCTCTGCAATTCTCTCATCTCTCTGTGGCCTCTGCCTCTTCTGGTCTCTCTGTGGCCTCTGCATCCTCTCGTCTCTCTGACTCCTCTTGCCTCTCTGTCTTTCTGCCTCCTCTGAACTCTCGGTGGCCTCTGCCCCCTCTGGTCTCACTGTGGGCTCTGCCTCCTCTGGTCTCTCTGCCTCCTCTGCCTCCTCTGGTCTCTCTGTGGCCTCTGCCTCCTCTGGTCTCTCTGTGGCCGCTGCATTCTCTTGTCTGTCTGCCTCCTATGCCCCCTCTGGTCTCTCTGTCTCCACTGGTCTCTCTCTTGCATCTGCTTCCGCTCCTCTCTCTGTGGCCTCTGCCTCCTCTGGTCTCTCTGTCTCCTCTGCCTCCTCTGGACTCTCTGTGGCCTCTGCCTCCTCTGGTCTCTTTGTGGCCTCTGCCTCCTCTGGCCTCTCTATGGCCTCTGCATCGTCTGGACTATCTGCCTCTTCTGGTCTTTCTGTGGCCTCTGCCTCCTCTGGTCTCTCTGCCTTTTCTGCTTCCTCTCGCCTCTCTGTGGCCTCAGCCTCCTCTGATCTCTCTGTGGCCTCTGCCTTCTCTGGTCTCTCTCTGGCCGCTTCCTACTCTGGTCTCTCTGAGGCATCTGCCTTTTCTGGTCTCTCTGCCTCTTCTGCCTCTCCTGGTCTCTCTGTGGCCTTTGTCTCCTCTAGACACTCCTTGCCTGCCCTGGTCTTTCTGTGGCCTCTGCCTCCTCTGGTCTCTCTGCCTCCTCTGCCTCCTCTGGTCTCTCTCTGGCCTCTGCCTCCTCTGGTCTGTCTGTGTCCTCTGCCTCCTCTGGTCTCTCTGTGGCCTCTGCCTCCTCTGGTCTCTCTGTCTCCTCTGCCTCCTCTGGTCTCTCTGCCTCCTCTGCCTCCTCTGGTCTGTCTGTGTCCTCTGCCTCCTCTGCCTCCTCTGGTCTCTCTGTGGCCTCTGCCTCCTCTGGCCTCTCTATGGCCTCTGCCTCCTCTGGTCTCTCTGTGGCCAGCTCCTTGTCTGTCTTCCTCCTATGCCCCCTCTGGTCTCTCTGCCTCCACTGGTCTCTCTATTGCCTCTGCTTCCTCTGGTCTCTCTGTGGCCTCTGCCTCCTCTGGTCTCTCTGCCTTTTCTGCTTCCTCTCGCCTCTCTGTGCCCTCAGCCTCCTCTGGTCTCTCTGTGGCCTCTGCCTTCTCTGGTCTCTCTCTGGCCGCTGCCTACTCTGGTCTCTCTGAGGCATCTGCCTTTTCTGGTCTCTCTGCCTCTTCTGCCTCTCCTGGTCTCTCTGTGGCCTCTGTCTCCTCTAGACTCTCCTTGCCTCCCCTGGTCTTTCTGTGGCCTCTGCCTCCTCTGGTCTCTCTGCCTCCTCTGCTTCCTCTCGTCTCTCTGTGGCCTCTGCCTCCTCTGGTCTCTCTGTCTCCTCTGCCTCCTCTAGTCACTCTGTGGCCTCTGCCTCCTCTGGTCTCTCTGCCTCCTCTGCCTCCTCTGCTCCAACTGCCTCCTCTGGTCTCTCTGTCTCTCTGCCTCTTCTGGTCTCTTTGTGTCCTCTGCCTTCTCTGGTCTCTCTGCCTCCTCTGGTCTCTCTGCTGCCGCTGGCTCCTCTGGTCTCTCTGTGGCCTCTGCCTCCTCTGGTCTCTCTGTCTCCTCTGCCTCCTCTGAACTCTCTGTGGCCTCTGCCTCCTCTGGTCTCTTTGTGGCCTCTGCCTCCTCTGGCCTCTCTATGGCCTCTGCATCGTCTGGACTATCTGCCTCTTCTGGTCTTTCTGTGGCCTCTGCCTCCTCTGGTCTCTCTGCCTTTTCTGCTTCCTCTCGCCTCTCTGTGGCCTCAGTCTCCTCTGATCTCTCTGTGGCCTCTGCCTTCTCTGGTCTCTCTCTGGCCGCTTCCTACTCTGGTCTCTCTGAGGCATCTGCCTTTTCTGGTCTCTCTGCCTCTTCTGCCTCTCCTGGTCTCTCTGTGGCCTTTGTCTCCTCTAGACTCTCCTTGCCTCCCCTGGTCTTTCTGTGGCCTCTGCCTCCTCTGGTCTCTCTGCCTCCTCTGCCTCCTCTGGTCTCTCTCTGGCCTCTGCCTCCTCTGGTCTGTCTGTGTCCTCTGCCTCCTCTGGTCTCTCTGTGGCCTCTGCCTCCTCTGGTCTCTCTGTCTCCTCTGCCTCCTCTGGTCTCTCTGCCTCTTCTGGTCTCTCTGTGGCCTCTGCCTCCTCTGGTCTGTCTGTGTCCTCTGCCTCCTCTGCCTCCTCTGGTCTCTCTGTGGCCTCTGCCTCCTCTGGTCTCTCTGTGGCCTCTGCCTCCTCTGGTCTCTCTGTGGCCAGCTCCTTGTCTGTCTTCCTCCTATGCCCCCTCTGGTCTCTCTGCCTCCACTGGTCTCTCTATTGCCTCTGCTTCCTCTGGTCTCTCTGTGGCCTCTGCCTCCTCTGGTCTCTCTGCCTTTTCTGCTTCCTCTCGCCTCTCTGTGGCCTCAGCCTCCTCTGGTCTCTCTGTGGCCTCTGCCTTCTCTGGTCTCTCTCTTGCCGCTGCCTACTCTGGTCTCTCTGAGGCATCTGCCTTTTCTGGTCTCTCTGCCTCTTCTGCCTCTCCTGGTCTCTCTGTGGCCTCTGTCTCCTCTAGACTCTCCTTGCCTCCCCTGGTCTTTCTGTGGCCTCTGCCTCCTCTGGTCTCTCTGCCTCCTCTGCTTCCTCTTGTCTCTCTGTGGCCTCTGCCTCCTCTGGTCTCTCTGTCTCCTCTGCCTCCTCTAGTCACTCTGTGGCCTCTGCCTCCTCTGGTCTCTCTGCCTCCTCTGCCTCCTCTGCTCTAACTGCCTCCTCTGGTCTCTCTGTCTCTCTGCCTCTTCTGGTCTCTTTGTGTCCTCTGCCTTCTCTGGTCTCTCTGCCTCCTCTGGTCTCTCTGCTGCCGCTGGCTCCTCTGGTCTCTCTGTGCCATCTGCCTTTTCTGGTCTCTCTGCCTCCTATGCGTTCTCTAATCACTCTGCCTCCTTTGGTCTCTCTGTATTTCTTCCTTCTCTGAACTCTCGGTGGCCTCTGCCTCCTGTGGCCTCTCTGCCCCGTTGCCTCCTCTGGTCTCTCTGTCTCCTCTGCCTCCTCTGGCCTCTCTGTGGCCTCTGCCTCCTCTGGTCTCTTTGTGGCCTCTGCCTACTCTGGCCTCTCTATGGCCTCTGCATCCTCTGGACTCTCTGCCTCTTTTGGTCTTTCTGTGGCCTCTTCCTCCTCTAATCTCTCTGCCTCTTCTGCTAACTCTCGTCTCTCTGTGGCCTCTGCCTTCTCTCGTCTCTCTGTGGCCTCTGCCTCCTCTGGTCTCTCTGCCTCCACTGGTCTCTCTATTGTCTCTGCCTCCTCTGGTCTCTTTGTTGCCTCTGCCTCCTTGGGTCTCTTTGTCTCCTCTGCCTCCTCTAGTCACTCTGTAGCCTCTGCCTCCTCTGGTCTCTCTGCCTCCTCTGCCTCCTCTGCTCTAACTGCCTCCTCTGCTCTCTGTCTCTCTGCCTCCTCTGGTCTCTCTGTGGCCTCAGCCTTCTCTGGTCTCTCTAAAGCATCTGCCTTTTCTGGTCTCTCTGCCTCCTCTGCCTCTCCTGGTCTCTCTGTGGCCTCTGTCTCCTCTAGACTCTCCTTGCCTCCCTGGTCTTTCTGTGGCCTCTGCCTCCTCTGGTCTCTCTGCCTCCTCTGTTTCCTCTCGTCTCTCTGGGGCCTCTGCCTCCTCTGGTCTCTCTGTCTCCTCTGCCTCCTCTGGTCTCTCTGTGGCCTCTGCCTCCTCTGGTCTGTCTGTGTCCTCTGCCTCCTCTCGTCTCTCTGTGGCCTCTGCCTCCTCTGGTCTCTCTGTCTCCTCTGCCTCCTCTGGTCTCTCTGCCTCCTCTGGTCTCTCTGTGGCCTCTGCCTCCTCTGGTCTGTCTGTGTCCTCTGCCTCCTCTGCCTCCTCTGGTCTCTCTGTGGCCTCTGCCTCCTCTGGTCTCTCTGTGGCCTCTGCCTTCTGGTCTCTCTTTGGCGCTGCCTCCTCTGGTCTCTCTGAGGCATCTGCCTCCTCTGGTCTCTCTGAGGAATCTGCCTTTTCTGGTCTCTCTGTCTCCTTTGCCTTCTCTGGTCTCTCTTTCTCCTCTAACTCCTCTGGTCTCTCTGCCTCCTCTACCTTCTCTGGTCTCTCTATGGCCCCTGCTTCATCTGCTCTCTCTGTAACCTCTGCCTTCTCTTGTCTCTCTGCCTCCTCTGTCGCCTCTGGTCTCTCTGCCTCCACTGCTCTCTCTATTGCCTCTGCCTCCTCTGGTCTCTTTGTCTCCTCTGCCTCTTCTAGTCACTCTGTGGCCTCTGCCTCCTCTGGTCTCCCTCTCTCTGCCTCCTCTGGTCTCTCTATGGCCTCGGCCTCCTCTGGTCTCTCTATGGCCTCTGCCTCCTCTGGTCTCTCTATCTCCTCTGCCTCAACTGGTCTCTCTGCCTTCTCTGCCTCCTATGCTCTCTCTGCCTCCTATGGTCTGTCTGTGTCCTCTGCCTCCTCTGGTCTCTATCTGTGGCCTCTGCCTCCTGTGGCCTCTCTGCCCCGTTGCCTCCTCTGGTCTCTCTGTCTCCTCTGCCTCCAATGGTCTCTCTGCCTTCTCTGCCTCCTCTGCACTCTCTACCTCCACTGGTCTCTCTGTGACCTCTGCAATCCTCTGGTCTCTCCTTAGCCTATGCCTTCTCTGGTCTCTCTTTGGCCGCTGCCTCCTCTTGTCTCTCTGAGGCATCTGCCTCCTCTGGTCTCTCTGAGGCATCTGCCTTTTCTGGATTCTCTGTGGCCTCTGCCTCCTCTAGTCTCTCTGTGTCCTCTGCCTCCTCGGGTCTCTTTGTCTCCTCTGCCTCCTCTAGTCACTCTGTGGCCTCTGCCTCCTCTGGTCTGTCTGTGTCCTCTGCCTCCTCTTGTCTCTCTGTGGCCTCTGCCTCCTCTGGTCTCTCTGTCTCCTCTGCCTCCTCTGGTCTCTCTGCCTCCTCTGGTCTCTCTGTGGCCTCTGCCTCCTCTGGTCTGTCTGTGTCCTCTGCCTCCTCTGCCTCCTCTGGTCTCTCTGTGGCCTCTGCCTCCTCTGGTCTCTCTGTGGCCTCTGCCTTCTCTGGTCTCTCTTTGGCCGCTGCCTCCTCTTGTCTCTTTGAGGCATCTGCCTCCTCTGGTCTCTCTGAGGCATCTGCCTTTTCTGGTCTCTCTGTCTCCTTTGCCTTCTCTGGTCTCTCTTTCTCCTCTAACTCCTCTGGTCTCTCTGCCTCCTCTGCCTTCTCTGGTGTCTCTATGGCCCCTGCCTCATCTGCTCTCTCTGTAACCTCTGCCTTCTCTTGTCTCTCTGCCTCCTCTGTCGCCTCTGGTCTCTCTGCCTCCACTGCTCTCTCTATTGCCTCTGCCTCCTCTGGTCTCTTTGTCACCTCTGCCTCCTCTAGTCACTCTGTGGCCTCTGCCTCCTCTGGTCTCTCTCTCTCTGCCTCCTCTGGTCTCTCTATGGCCTCGGCCTCCTCTGGTCTCTCTATGGCCTCTGCCTCCTCTGGTCTCTCTGTCTCCTCTGCCTCCACTGGTCTGTCTGCCTTCTCTGCCTCCTATGCTCTCTCTGCCTCCTCTGGTCTGTCTGTGTCCTCTGCCTCCTCTGGTCTCTATCTGTGGCCTCTTCCTCCTGTGGCCTCTCTGCCCCGTTGCCTCCTCTGGTCTCTCTGTCTCCTCTGCCTCCAATGGTCTCTCTGCCGTCTCTGCCTCCTCTGCACTCTCTACCTCCACTGTTCTCTCTGTGACCTCTGCAATCCTCTGGTCTCTCTGTAGCCTATGCCTATCCTGGATTCTCTGTGGCCTCTGCCTCCTCTAGTCTCTCTGTGTCCTCTGCCTCCTCGGGTCTCTTTGTCTCCTCTGCCTCCTCTAGTCACTCTGTGGCCTCTGCCTCCTCTGGTCTCTCTCCCTCCTCTGCCTCCTCTGCTCTAACTGCCTAATCTGGTCTCTCTGTCTCTCTACCTCCTCTGGTCTCTCTGTGGCCTAAGCCTCCTCTGGTCTCTCTGTGGCCTCTGCCTTCTCTGGTCTCTCTCTGGCCGCTGCCTACTCTGGTCTCTCTGAGGCATCTGCCTTTTCTGGTCTCTCTGCCTCCTCTGCCTCCCCTGGTCTCTCTGTGGCCTCTGCCTCCTCTAGACTCTCCTTGCCTCCCCTGGTCTTTCTGTGGCCTCTGCCTCCTCTGGTCTCTCTGCCTCCTCTGCTTCCTCTCGTCTCTCTGTGGCCTCTGCCTCCTCTGGTCTCTCTGTCTCCTCTTCCTCCTCTAGTCTCTCTGTGGCCTCTGCCTCCTCTAGACTCTCCTTGCCTCCCTGGTCTTTCTGTGGCCTCTGCCTCCTCTGGTCTCTCTGTCTCCTCTGCCTCCTCTGGTCTCTCTGCCTCCTCTGCCTCCTCTGCCTCCTCTGATCTCTCTGTGGCCTCTGCCTCCTCTGGTATCTCTGTCTCCTCTGCCTCCTCTGCTCTCTCTGTGGCCTCTGGCTCCTCTGCTCTCTCTGTCTCCTCTATCTCCTCTGGTCTCTCTGTTGCCTCTGCCTCCTCTGGTCTCTTCGTGTCCTCTGCCTCCTCTGTTCTCTCTGTGGCCTCTGCCTCCTCTGGTCTCTCTGTCTCCTCTGCCTCCTCTGAACTCTCTGTGGCCTCTGCCTCCTCTGGTCTCTTTGTGGCCTCTGCCTCCTCTGGCCTCTCTATGGCCTCTGCATCCTCTGGACTCTCTGCCTCTTTTGGTCTTTCTGTGGCCTCTTCCTCCTCTAATCTCTCTGCCTCTTCTGCTTACTCTCGTCTCTCGTCTCTCTGTGGCCTCTGCCTCCTCTGGTCTCTCTGTCTCCTCTGCCTCCTCTGGTCTCTCTGTGGCCTCTGCCTCCTCTGGTCTGTCTGTGTCCTCTGCCTCCTCTGGTCTCTCTGTGGCCTCTGCCTCCTCTGGTCTCTCTGTCTCCTCTGCCTCCTCTGGTCTCTCTGCCTCCTCTGGTCTCTCTGTGGCCTCTGCCTCCTCTGGTCTGTCTGTGTCCTCTGCCTCCTCTGCCTCCTCTGGTCTCTCTGTGGCCTCTGCCTCCTCTGGTCTCTCTGTGGCCTCTGCCTTCTCTGGTCTCTCTTTGGCCGCTGCCTCCTCTTGTCTCTCTGAGGCATCTGCCTCCTCGGTTCTCTCTGAGGCATCTGCCTTTTCTGGTCTCTCTGTCTCCTTTGCCTTCTCTGGTCTCTCTTTCTCCTCTAACTCCTCTGGTCTCTCTACCTCCTCTACCTTCTCTGGTCTCTCTATGGCCCCTGCCTCCTCTGCTCTCTCTGTAACCTCTGCCTTCTCTTGTCTCTCTGCCTCCTCTGTCCCCTCTGGTCTCTCTGCCTCCACTGCTCTCTCTATTGCCTCTGCCTCCTCTGGTCTCTTTGTCTCTTCTGCCTCCTCTAGTCACTCTGTGGCCTCTGCCTCCTCTGGTCTCTCTGCCTCCTCTGCCTCCTCTGCTCTAACTGCCTCCTATGGTCTCTCTCTCTCTCTCTGCCTCCTCTGGTCTCTCTATGGCCTCGGCCTCCTCTGGTCTCTCTATGGCCTCTGCCTCCTCTGGTCTCTCTGTCTCCTCTGCATGCACTGGTCTCTCTGCCTTCTCTGCCTCCTATGCTCTCTCTGCCTCCTCTGGTCTGTCTGTGTCCTCTGCCTCCTCTGGTCTCTCTGTGGCCTCTGCCTCCTGTGGCCTCTCTGCCTTCTCTGCCTCCTCTGCTCTCTCTACCTCCACTGGTCTCTCTGTGACCTCTGCAATCCTCTGGTCTCTCTGTAGCCTATGCCTACCCTGGATTCTCTGTGTCCTCTGCCTCCTCTGGTCTCTCTGTGGCCTCTGCCTGCTGTGGCCTCTCTGCCTTCTCTGCCTCCTCTGCTCTCTCTACCTCCACTGGTCTCTCTGTGACCTCTGCAATCCTCTGGTCTCTCTGTAGCCTATGTCTACCCTGGATTCTCTGTGGCCTCTGCCTCCTCTAGTCTCAATGTGTCCTCTGCCTCCTCGGGTCTCTTTGTTTCCTCTGCCTCCTCTAGTCACTCTGTGGCCTCTGCCTCCTCTGGTCTCTCCTCCTCTGCCTCCTCTGCTCTAACTGCCTCCTCTGGTCTCTCTGTCTCTCTGCCACCTCTGGTCTCTCTGTGGCCTCAGCCTCCTCTGGTCTCTCCGTGGCCTCTGCCTTCTCAGGTCTCTCTCTGGCCGCTGCCTACTCTGGTCTCTCTGAGGCATCTGCCTTTTCTGGTCTCTCTGCCTCCTCCCCCTCCCCTGGTCTCTCTGTGGCCTCTGCCTCCTCTAGACTCTCCTTGCCTCCCCTGGTCTTTCTGTGGCCTCTGCCTCCTCTGGTCTCTCTGCCTCCTCTGCTTCCTCTCGTCTCTCTGTGGCCTCTACCTCCTATGGTCTCTCGGTCTCCTCTGCCTCCTCTAGTCTCTCTGTGGCCTCTGCCTCCTCTGGTCTGTCTGTGTCCTCTACTTCCTCTTGTCTCTATGTGGCCTCTGCCTTTTCTGCTCTCTCTGTCTCCTCTGCCTCCTCTGGTCTCTCTGCCTCCTCTGCCTCCTCTGCCTCCTCTGATCTCTCTGTGGCCTCTGCCTCCTCTGGTATCTCTGTCTCCTCTGCCTCCTCTGCTCTCTCTGTGGCCTCTGGCTCCTCTGCTCTCTCTGTCTCCTCTATCTCCTCTGGTCTCTCTGTTGCCTCTGCCTCCTCTGGTCTCTCTGTGTCTCTGCCTCCTCTGGTCTCTCTGTGTCCTCTGCCTCCTCTGGTCAGTCTTTGGCCTCTGCCTTCTCTGGATCTCTCTGTGGCCTCTGGTCTCTTACTGGCATCTGCCTTTTCTGGTCTCTCTGCCTACTCTGCCTCCTCTAGTCTCTCTGTGGCCTCTGCCTCCTCTGGACTCTCTGCCTTTTTGGTCTTTCTGTTGCCTCTGCCTCCTCTGGCCTCTCTGCCTCCTCTACTTCCTCTCGTCTCTTTGTGGCCTCTGCCTCCTCTGGTCTCTCTGTCTCCTCTGCCTCCTCTGGTCTCTCTGCCTCCTCTGGTCTCTCTGTGGCCTCTGCTTCCTCTGGTCTGTCTGTGTCCTCTACCTCCACTGCCTCCTCTGGTCTCTCTGTGTCCTCTGCCTCCTCTGGTCTGTCTGTGTCCTCTACCTCCTCTGCCCTCTCTGTGGCCTCTTCCTCCTCTGGTCCATCTGTCTCCTCTGCATCCACTGGTCTCTTTTTGGCCTCTGCCTCCACTGCACTCTTTGTGGCCTCTGCCTCCTCTAGTCTCTCTCTGGCCTCTGCCTCTTCTAGTCTCACTGCCTTCTCTGTCTCCTCTAGTCTCTCCGTGTTCTCTATCTGCTCTGGTCTCTCTGTTGCCTCTGCCTCCTGTGGTCTCTTTGTGGCCTCTGCTTTCTCTGGTCTCTCTGCCTCCTTTGGTCTCTCTGTCTTTCTGCCTGCTCTGATCTCTCGGTGGCCTCTGCCTCCTCTGGTCTCTCTGCCTCCTCTGCATCCTCTCATCTCTCTGCCTCCTTTGGTCTCTCTGTCTTTCTGCCTGCTCTGATCTCTCGGTGGCCTCTGCCTCCTCTGGTCTCTGCCTTATTTCCTCCTCTGGTCACTCTGTGGCCTATGCCTCCTCTGGTCTCTCTGTGGCCTCTGCCTCCTCTGGTCTCTCTGTCTCCCCTGCCTACACTGGTCTTTCTGTAGCCTCTGCCTCCTCTGGACTCTCTGCCTCCTCTGGTCTTTTGTGGCCTCTGCCTCTTCTGTTCTCTCTGTCTCTTCTGCCTCCTCTGGTCTCTCTGCCTCCTCTGCCTCCTCTGGTCTCTCTTTGGCCTCTGCCTCCTTTGGTCTGTCTGTGTCCTCTGCCTCCTCTGTTCTCTCTGTGGCCTCTGCCTCCCCTGGTCACTCTGTCTCCTCTGCCTCCACTGGTCTCTCTGTTGCATCTGCCTCTACTGGTCTCTCTTTGGCCTCTGCCTCCTCTGGTCTCTCTCTGGCCTCTGCTCTCCTCTATTGTCTTTGCCTTCTCTGTCTCCTCTAGTCTCTCTGTGGCCTCTGCCTCCTCTGCTCTCTCTGTGGCCTCTGCCTCCTCTGGTCACTCTGTCTCCTCTGCCTCCACTGGTCTCTCTGTTGCATCTGCCTCCACTGGTCTCTCTCTGGCCTCTGCCCTCCTCTAGTGTCTTTGCCTTCTCTGTCTCCTCTAGTCTCTCTGTGGCATCTGCCTTTTCTGGTCTCTCTGACTCCTTCTCCTCTTCTGGTCTCTTTGTGGCCTTTGCCTCCTCTGGACTCTCTGCCTCCTCTGGACTTTCTGTGGCCTCTGCTTCCTCTCATCTCCCTCCCCGTTACCTCCTCTGGTCTCC
This sequence comes from Neodontobutis hainanensis, assembly GCA_024349245.1. Taxonomy (NCBI): domain Eukaryota; kingdom Metazoa; phylum Chordata; class Actinopteri; order Gobiiformes; family Odontobutidae; genus Neodontobutis; species Neodontobutis hainanensis. Next base: position 101,944 of record JALDNG010001211.1, read on the forward strand.
TCATCTGCAGTCTATTCATCTGCAAATTGCCAGTCTGTTCTACTCCACGTCTACAGTCAGTTCTAATAATTGTCTACTGTCTGTTCTTCTGCACATTTACAGTCTGTACTACTGCATTTCTACAGTCTGTTCTAATGCTCGACTACAGTCTGTCTGGGCCTTTAGCGCATACCCTTTTTGACCTTTTAAACCCCTTATCAATGTGGTAGCCTCGCTAACCTTTACCACACGCTTCCACGTACTGGGTTGAGAAAAGGAGACCACATTTCACTTGATCGGACCTCGAAGTGACCTCCAGCGCCCCACTAGGTGAATACATTGACAAAATGGGCATGGAATCCCAAATTCATCACCCTGGCTCCTGAGTAGCCTGAATCACATATCCAGTGCAGAGCTCTAGAGCAAAGGGAAAAAATGATGATCAAAAGACACCTTTCTTGTCAGGGCCTATAGCTTGTACCCTTAGTTGACCTTTTGACCCCTTACCAATGTTGTAGCCTCTCCAAATTTTGCACGCTGGCTCCTGGGGCCACCCAGAACAACATATCAAAGGCTGCTGGCTTTATAGCAAAGGGAAAATGTTTCAGCCTCCAAAGACACAGCCTATAACAGCTTCTGACCCTTGACCCTGAACATTATTTGACCCTTAACAATGTCGTAGCCTCTCCAAATTTTCAACGCTGGCTCCAGGCCACCCAGAACGACATATCAAAGGCGGCTGGCTCTAGAGTCAAGAGAAGAAAATGATGACTAAAAAGACATCTCTCCTTTTGGGCCTTTAGCTCATGCCCTTTTTGACCTTTCGACCCCTTAACAATGTGGTAGCCTCTCCAATTTTAACCACACGCTTCACGTACTGTGTCGAGAAAAGAAGACCTCATTTCTCTTGATCGACCTCGAAGTGACCGCCAGTGCCCCCACTAGGTGAATACATTGACAAAATGGGCATGTGGGAATCCCAAATTTTCCCCTGGCTCCTGAGTAGCCCTGAATCACATATCCAGCGCAGAGCTCTAGAGCAACGGGAAAAATTATGATCAAAAAGACACCTTTCTTGTCAGGGCCTATAGCTCGTACCCTTAGTTGACATTTTGACCCCTTACCAATGTCGTAGCCTCTCCAAATTTTGCACGCTGGCTCCTGGGGCGACCCAGAACAACATATTAAAGGCTGCTGGCTTTAGAGCAAAGGCAAAAAGTTTCAGCCTACAAAAGACACAGCCTATAACGGGTTCTGACCATTGACCCCTGATTATTATTTGATCCCTTAACAATGTCGTAGCCTCTCCAAATTTTTAAACGCTGGCTCCAGGGGCCACCCAGAACGACTTAGGCAAGGCGGCTGGCTCTAGAGTCAAGGGAAGAAAAATGATTACTCAAAAGACATCTCTCCTTTTTGGGCTTTTAGCGCATACCCTTTTTTGACCTTTCGACCCCTTAACAATGTGGTAGCCTCTCCAATTTTAACCACACGCTTCCACGTACTGTGTCGAGAAAAGAAGACCTCATTTCTCTTGATCGGACCTCGGAAGTGACCGCCAGTGCCCCCACTAGGTGAATACATTGACAAAATGGGCATGTGGAATCCCAAATTTTCCCCTGGCTCCTGAGTAGCCCTGAATCACATATCCGCGCAGAGCTCTAGAGCAAAGGGAAAAAATGATGATCAAAAGACACCTTTCTTGTCAGGGCCTATAGCTCGTGCCCTTAGTTGACATTTTGACCCCTTACCAATGTCGTAGCCTCTCCAAATTTTGCACGCTGGCTCCTGGGGCGACCCAGAACAACATATTAAAGGCTGCTGGCTTTAGAGCAAAGGCAAAGTTTCAGCCTACAAAAGACACAGCCTATAACGGGTTCTGACCATTGACCCCTGATTATTATTTGATCCCTTAACAATGTCGTAGCCTCTCCAAATTTTTAAACGCTGGCTCCAGGCCACCCAGAACGACTTAGGCAAGGCGGCTGGCTCTAGAGTCAAGGGAAGAAAATGATTACTCAAAAGACATCTCTCCTTTTTGGGCTTTTAGCGCATACCCTTTTTTGACCTTTCGACCCCTTAACAATGTGGTAGCCTCTCCAAACTTTGCCACAGGCTTCCACATACTGTGTCAAAAACAGGAGACCACATTTCACTTGATTTTCCTCGAAGTGACCGCCAGTGCCCCCACTAGGTGAATACATTGACAAAATGGGCATGTGGAATCCTAAATTTTTCCCCTGGCTCCTGAGTAGCCCTGATACACATATCCGAAGCACAGAGCTCTAGAGCAAAGAGGAAAGAATTATGATCAAAAGACACCTTTCTTGTCAGGGCATATAGCTCGTACCCTTAGTTGACCTTTTGACCCCTTACCAATGTCGTAGCCTCTCCAAATTTTGCACGCTGGCTCCTGGGGCCACCCAGAACGACATATCAAAGGTAGCTGGCTTTAGATCAAAGTGAAAAGTTTCAGCCTCCTAAAGACACAGCTTATAACGGGTTTTGACCATTGACGCCTGAACACTATTTGACCGCTTAACAATGTCGTAGCCTCTCCAAATTTTGCACGCTGGCTCCTAGGGCCACCCAGAACGACATATCAAAGACGACATTTCACTTGATCGGACCTCGGAAGTGACCGCCAGCATGCATTTATGTAATGTTATCACCTCAAAAACTTGATGCAGTTAGTGAAGGTTTGGAGTCTGGACCTAATGGGTTCATTTAATGTTTCATTGTTTATGTATGGGCCAAAGTACTCAGTAGAAAACAAGAAGAAAGTTATTATTCTAAATTTTCTTTATGGAATAGTAAAGTTGGCAACTTGGTGTACTAGAAAAACAAAGTTGAAGAAAGTGCGTCTATTGATCCTCTTTATTGACAAAATGTTTTGTAAAAAAAGGTTAAAGGTAGACCATCTTTTATAGCATAACACAGAATGTTTAGTCATTTTTCATTTTGGGGCTTTAAAACTTTATGTGTGAGCCTGATGGGAATGAAAGTTTTAATCTAAACATTCTCTAATGTGAATATGAATGAAAATAAAAGTGGAATTGGTAAATGGGGGAGATTTTGGGAAAAAAAAAAATGAAAAGATTTTTTTGAGGTTGTAAATATTTATGTAAAAAACTCCCAATTGTTATTTTAGTAATAAAGGCATTGTCAAATGTCAAAATGTCTCTGCCTCCTCTGATCTCTCTCTGGCCTCTGCCTTCTCTGGTCTCTTTGTGGCCTCTGCCTTCTCTGGTCTCTCTCTGGCCTCTGCCACATCTAGTCTCTCTGCCTTCTCTGTCTCCTCTAGTCTCTCTGTGTCCTCTATCTGCTCTGGTCTCTCGGTTGCCTCTGCCTCCTCTGGTCTCTTTGTGTCCTCTGCCTTCTCTGGTCTCTAAGCCTCCTCTGCATCCTCTCATCTCTCTGCCTCCTCTGGTGTCTCAATCTTTCTGCCTGCTCTGATCTCTCGGTGGCCTCTGCCTCCTCTGGTCTCAGCCTCGTTTCCTCCTCTGGTCACTCTGTGGCCGCTGCCTCCTTTGGTCTCTCTGTTGCATCTGCCTTTTCTGGTCTCTCTGCCTCCTCCTCCTCTTCTGGTCTCTCTGTGGCCTCTGCCTCCTCTGGTCTCTCTGTGGCCTCTGCCTTCTCTTGTCTCTCTGCCTCCTCTATCCATTCTGGTCTCTCTGCCTCCACTGGTCTCTCTATTGCCTCTGCCTCCTCTGGTGTCTGTCTGGCCTTTGCCTCTTCTAGTCTCTCTGCCTTCTCTGTCTCCTCTAGTCTCTCTGTGGCCTCTGCCTCCTCTGGTCTCTCGGTGGCCTCTGCCTCCTCTGGTCTCTCTGTGGCCTCTGCCTTCTCTTGTCTCTCTGCCTCCTCTGTCCATTCTGGTCTCTCTGCCTCCACTGGTCTCTCTATTGCCTCTGCCTCCTCTGGTCTCTCTGTGGCCTCTGCCTCCTCGGGTCTCTTTGTCTCCTCTGCCTCCTCTATTCACTCTGTGGCCTCTCCCTCCTCTGGTCTCTCTGCCTCCTCTGCCTCCTCTGCTCTAACTGCCTCCTTTGGTCTCTCTGTCTCTCTGACTCCTCTGGTCTCTCTGAGGCATCTGCCTTTTCTGGTCTCTCTGCCTCCCCTGGTCTTTCTGTGGCCTCTGCCTCCCCTGGTCTCTCTGTGGCCTCTGCCTCCTCTACTTGCCTCCCCTGGTCTTTCTGTGGCCTCTGCCTTCCTCTGGTCTCTCTGCCTCCTTTGCTTCCTCTCGTCTCTCTGTGGCCCCTGCCTCCTCTGGTCACTCTGTCTCCTTTGCCTCTTCTAGTCTCTCTGTGGCCTCTGCCTCCTCTGGTCTGTCTGTGTCCTCTGCCTCCTCTGGTCTCTCTGTGGCCTCTGCCTCCTTTTGTCTCTCTGTCTCCTCTGCCTGCACTGGTCTCTCTGTGGCATCTGCCTCCACTCGTCACTCTGTGGCCTCTGCATCCTCTGGTCGTTCTGTGGCCTCTGCCTTCTTTGGTCTCTTTGCCTCCTCTGCTTCCTCTCGTCTCTCTGTGGCCTCTGCCTCCTCTGGTCTCTCTGTCTCCTTTGCCTCCTCTGGACTCTCTGCCTCCTCTGCCTCCACTGGTCTCTCTGTGACCTATGCCTCCTCTGGTCTCTCTCTGGCCTCTGCCTCCTCTGGTCTCTCTGCCTCCTCTGTCTCCTCTAGTCTCTCTGTGGCCTCTGCCTCCTCTGGTCTCTCTGTGGCCTCTGCCTCCACTGGTCTCTCTGTGACCTATGCCTCCTCTGGTCTCTCTCTGGCCTCTGCCTCCTCTGGTCTCTCTCTGGCATCAGCCTTTTCTGCTCTCTCCGCCTCCTCTGCCTGCTCTGGTCTCTCTGTGGCCTCTGCCTCCACTGGTCTCTCTGTGACCTATGCCTCCTCTGGTCTCTCTGTGGCCGCTGCCTCCTTTGGTCTCTCTCTGGCATCAGCCTTTTCTGCTCTCTCCGCCTCCTCTGCCTGCTCTTGTCTCTCTGTGGCCTCTGCCTCCTCTGGACTCTCTGCCTCCTCTCGCTATTCTGTGGCCTCTGCTTCCTCTGGTCTCCCTGCCCCGTTGTCTCCTCTGGTCTCTCTGCGGCCTGTGCCTCCTCTGGTCTTTCTGTGAACTCTGCCTCCTCTGGTCTCTCTGTGGCCTCTGCATCCTCTGGTCTCTCTTTGGCCTCTGCCTCCTCTGGTCTCTCTGCCTCTTCTGCCTCCTCTTGTCTCTCTGCTTCCACTGGTCTCTCTCTTGCCTCTGCCTCCTCTGGTCTCTCTGTCTCCTCTGCCTCCTCTACTCTCTCTCTGGACACTTCCTCCTCTGCTCTCTCTGCCTCCCCTGCCTCCTCTGGTCTCTCTGCCTACTCTGGTCTCTCTGTCTCTCTGCCTCCTCTGCTCTCTCTGTGGTATCTGCCTCCTCTGGTCTCTCTATAGCATCTGCCTTTTGTGGTCTCTCGGCCTCCTCTGCCTCCTCTGGTCTCTCTGTGGCCTTTGCCTTCACTGGACTCTGTGCCTCCTCTGGTCACTCTGTGGCCTTTGCCTCCTCTGGTCTCTCTGCCTCCTCTACCTCCACTAGTCTCTCTGCCTCCTCTGGTCTCTCTGTGGCCTCTGCCTCCTCTGGTCTCTCTGTCCTCTGCCTCCTCTGATCACTTTGTGGCCTCTGCCTTCTCTTGTTTCTCTGCCTCCTCTGGTCTCTCTGTGGCTTCTGCCTCCTCTGGTATCTCTGTCTCCTCTGCTTCCTCTGCTCTCTCTGTCGCCTCTGGCTCCTCTGCTCTCTCTGTCTCCTCTATCTCTTCTGGTCTCTCTTTTGCCTCTGCCTCCTCTCGTCTCTCTATGCCTCTGTCTCTTCTAGACTCTCTGCCTTCTCTGCCTCCTGGTCTCTCTGTTGCCTCTACCTCATCTGGTCTCTCTGTGTCCTCTTCCTCCTCTGGTCTCTCTGTGACCTCTGTCTTCTCTGGATCTCTCTGTGGCCTCTGGTCTCTCTGTCTCTCTTCCTCCTCTGAACTCTCGGTGGCCTCTGCCTCCTCTGGCCTCTCTGCCCCGTTGCCTCCTCTGGTCTCTCTGTCTCCTCTGCCTCCACTGGTCTCTCTGCCTTCTCTGCCTCCTCTGCTTTCTCTACCTCCACTGGTCTCTCTGTGACCTCTGCAATCCTCTGGTCTCTCTGTCTCCTCTGCCTCAACTGGTCTCTCTGCCTTCTCTGCCTCCTCTGCTTTCTCTACCTCCACTGGTCTCTCTGTGGCCTCTGCCTCCTCTGGTCTCTCTGCCTCCTCTGCTTCCTCTCATCTCTCTGTGGCCTCTGCCTCCTCTGGTCTCTCTGACTCCTCTGCCTCCTCTAGTCACTCTGTGGCCTCTGCCTCCTCTGGTCTCTCTGGCTCCTCTGCCTCCTCTGCTCTAACTGCCTCCTCTGGTCTCTCTGTCTCTCTGCCTCTTCTGGTCTCTTTGTGTCCTCTGCCTTCTCTGGTCTCTCTGCCTCCTCTGGTCTCTCTGCTGCCGCTGGCTCCTCTGGTATCTCTGTGCCATCGGCCTTTTCTGGTCTCTCTGCCTCCTATGTTTTCTCTAATCACTCTGCCTCCTTTGGTCTCTCTGTATTTCTTCCTTCTCTGAACTCTCGGTGGCCTCTGCCTCCTGTGGCCTCTCTGCCCCGTTGCCTCCTCTGGTCTCTCTGTCTCCTCTGCCTCCACTGGTCTCTCTGCCTTCTCTGCCTATCTGCTTTCTCTACCTCCACTGGTCTCTCTGTGACCTCTGCAATTCTCTCATCTCTCTGTGGCCTCTGCCTCTTCTGGTCTCTCTGTGGCCTCTGCATCCTCTCGTCTCTCTGACTCCTCTTGCCTCTCTGTCTTTCTGCCTCCTCTGAACTCTCGGTGGCCTCTGCCCCCTCTGGTCTCACTGTGGGCTCTGCCTCCTCTGGTCTCTCTGCCTCCTCTGCCTCCTCTGGTCTCTCTGTGGCCTCTGCCTCCTCTGGTCTCTCTGTGGCCGCTGCATTCTCTTGTCTGTCTTCCTCCTATGCCCCCTCTGGTCTCTCTGTCTCCACTGGTCTCTCTCTTGCCTCTGCTTCCGCTCCTCTCTCTGTGGCCTCTGCCTCCTCTGGTCTCTCTGTCTCCTCTGCCTCCTCTGGACTCTCTGTGGCCTCTGCCTCCTCTGGTCTCTTTGTGGCCTCTGCCTCCTCTGGCCTCTCTATGGCCTCTGCATCGTCTGGACTATCTGCCTCTTCTGGTCTTTCTGTGGCCTCTGCCTCCTCTGGTCTCTCTGCCTTTTCTGCTTCCTCTCGCCTCTCTGTGGCCTCAGCCTCCTCTGATCTCTCTGTGGCCTCTGCCTTCTCTGGTCTCTCTCTGGCCTTCCTACTCTGGTCTCTCTGAGGCATCTGCCTTTTCTGGTCTCTCTGCCTCTTCTGCCTCTCCTGGTCTCTCTGTGGCCTTTGTCTCCTCTAGACACTCCTTGCCTGCCCTGGTCTTTCTGTGGCCTCTGCCTCCTCTGGTCTCTCTGCCTCCTCTGCCTCCTCTGGTCTCTCTCTGGCCTCTGCCTCCTCTGGTCTGTCTGTGTCCTCTGCCTCCTCTGGTCTCTCTGTGGCCTCTGCCTCCTCTGGTCTCTCTGTCTCCTCTGCCTCCTCTGGTATCTCTGCCTCCTCTGCCTCCTCTGGTCTGTCTGTGTCCTCTGCCTCCTCTGCCTCCTCTGGTCTCTCTGTGGCCTCTGCCTCTGGTCTCTCTGGCCTCTGCCTCCTCTGGTCTCTCTGTGGCCAGCTCCTTGTCTGTCTTCCTCCTATGCCCCTCTGGTCTCTCTGCCTCCACTGGTCTCTCTATTGCCTCTGCTTCCTCTGGTCTCTCTGTGGCCTCTGCCTCCTCTGGTCTCTCTGCCTCTGCTTCCTCTCGCCTCTCTGTGGCCTCTGCCTCCTCTGGTCTCTCTGTGGCCTCTGCCTTCTCTGGTCTCTCTCTGGCCGCTGCCTACTCTGGTCTCTCTGAGGCATCTGCCTTTTCTGGTCTCTCTGCCTCTTCTGCCTCTCCTGGTCTCTCTGTGGCCTCTGTCTCCTCTAGACTCTCCTTGCCTCCCCTGGTCTTTCTGTGGCCTCTGCCTCCTCTGGTCTCTCTGCCTCCTCTGCTTCCTCTCGTCTCTCTGTGGCCTCTGCCTCCTCTGGCCTCTCTGCCCCGTTGCCTCCTCTGGTCTCTCTGTCTCCTCTGCCTCCACTGGTCTCTCTGCCTTCTCTGCCTCCTCTGCTTTCTCTACCTCCACTGGTCTCTCTGTGACCTCTGCAATCCTCTGGTCTCTCTGTCTCCTCTGCCTCAACTGGTCTCTCTGCCTTCTCTGCCTCCTCTGCTTTCTCTACCTCCACTGGTCTCTCTGTGGCCTCTGCCTCCTCTGGTCTCTCTGCCTCCTCTGCTTCCTCTCATCTCTCTGTGGCCTCTGCCTCCTCTGGTCTCTCTGTCTCCTCTGCCTCCTCTAGTCACTCTGTGGCCTCTGCCTCCTCTGGTCTCTCTGCCTCCTCTGCCTCCTCTGCTCTCTGCCTCCTCTGGTCTCTCTGTCTCTCTGCCTCTTCTGGTCTCTCTGTGTCCTCTGCCTTCTCTGGTCTCTCTGCCTCCTCTGGTCTCTCTGCTGCCGCTGGCTCCTCTGGTCTCTCTGTGCCTCCTCTGGTCTCTCTGTGTCTCTCTGCCTCCTATGTTTTCTCTAATCACTCTGCCTCCTTTGGTCTCTCTGTATTTCTTCCTTCTCTGAACTCTCTGGCCTCTGCCTCCTGTGGCCTCTCTGCCTCCTCTGCCTCCTCTGGTCTCTCTGTCTCCTCTGCCTCCACTGGTCTCTCTGCCTTCTCTGCCTCCTCTGCTTTCTCTACCTCCACTGGTCTCTCTGTGGCCTCTGCCTCCTCTGGTCTCTCTGCCTCCTCTGCTTCCTCTCATCTCTCTGTGGCCTCTGCCTCCTCTGGTCTCTCTGACTCTCTGCCTCCTCTAGTCACTCTGTGGCCTCTGCCTCCTCTGGTCTCTCTGCCTCCTCTGCCTCCTCTGCTCTAACTGCCTCCTCTGGTCTCTCTGTCTCTCTGCCTCTTCTGGTCTCTTTGTGTCCTCTGCCTTCTCTGGTCTCTCTGCCTCCTCTGGTCTCTCTGCTGCCGCTGGCTCCTCTGGTCTCTCTGTGGCCTCTGCCCCTCTGGTCTCTCTGCCTCCTATGTTTTCTCTAATCACTCTGCCTCCTTTGGTCTCTCTGTATTTCTTCCTTCTCTGAACTCTCGGTGGCCTCTGCCTCCTGTGGCCTCTCTGCCTCCTCTGCCTCCTCTGGTCTCTCTGTCTCCTCTGCCTCCACTGGTCTCTCTGCCTTCTCTGCCTATCTGCTTTCTCTACCTCCACTGGTCTCTCTGTGACCTCTGCAATTCTCTCATCTCTCTGTGGCCTCTGCCTCTTCTGGTCTCTCTGTGGCCTCTGCATCCTCTCGTCTCTCTGACTCCTCTTGCCTCTCTGTCTTTCTGCCTCCTCTGAACTCTCGGTGGCCTCTGCCCCCTCTGGTCTCACTGTGGGCTCTGCCTCCTCTGGTCTCTCTGCCTCCTCTGCCTCCTCTGGTCTCTCTGTGGCCTCTGCCTCCTCTGGTCTCTCTGTGGCCTCTGCATTCTCTTGTCTGTCTGCCTCCTATGCCCCTCTGGTCTCTCTGTCTCCACTGGTCTCTCTCTTGCCTCTGCTTCCGCTCCTCTCTCTGTGGCCTCTGCCTCCTCTGGTCTCTCTGTCTCCTCTGCCTCCTCTGGACTCTCTGTGGCCTCTGCCTCCTCTGGTCTCTTTGTGGCCTCTGCCTCCTCTGGCCTCTCTATGGCCTCTGCATCGTCTGGACTATCTGCCTCTTCTGGTCTTTCTGTGGCCTCTGCCTCCTCTGGTCTCTCTGCCTTTTCTGCTTCCTCTCGCCTCTCTGTGGCCTCAGCCTCCTCTGATCTCTCTGTGGCCTCTGCCTTCTCTGGTCTCTCTCTGGCGCTGCCTACTCTGGTCTCTCTGAGGCATCTGCCTTTTCTGGTCTCTCTGCCTCTTCTGCCTCTCCTGGTCTCTCTGTGGCCTTTGTCTCCTCTAGACACTCCTTGCCTGCCCTGGTCTTTCTGTGGCCTCTGCCTCCTCTGGTCTCTCTGCCTCCTCTGCCTCCTCTCTCTGGCCTCTGCCTCCTCTGGTCTGTCTGTGTCCTCTGCCTCCTCTGGTCTCTCTGTGGCCTCTGCCTCCTCTGGTCTCTCTGTCTCCTCTGCCTCCTCTGGTCTCTGCCTCCTCTGCCTCCTCTGGTCTGTCTGTGTCCTCTGCCTCCTCTGCCTCCTCTGGTCTCTCTGTGGCCTCTGCCTCCTCTGGCCTCTCTGGCCTCTGCCTCCTCTGGTCTCTCTGTGGCCAGCTCCTTGTCTGTCTTCCTCCTATGCCCCTCTGGTCTCTCTGCCTCCACTGGTCTCTCTATTGCCTCTGCTTCCTCTGGTCTCTCTGTGGCCTCTGCCTCCTCTGGTCTCTCTGCCTTTTCTGCTTCCTCTCGCCTCTCTGTGGCCTCAGCCTCCTCTGGTCTCTCTGTGGCCTCTGCCTTCTCTGGTCTCTCTCTGGCCGCTGCCTACTCTGGTCTCTCTGAGGCATCTGCCTTTTCTGGTCTCTCTGCCTCTTCTGCCTCTCCTGGTCTCTCTGTGGCCTCTGTCTCCTCTAGACTCTCCTTGCCTCCCCTGGTCTTTCTGTGGCCTCTGCCTCCTCTGGTCTCTCTGCCTCCTCTGCTTCCTCTCGTCTCTCTGTGGCCTCTGCCTCCTCTGGTCTCTCTGTCTCCTCTGCCTCCTCTAGTCACTCTGTGGCCTCTGCCTCCTCTGGTCTCTCTGCCTCCTCTGCCTCCTCTGCTCCAACTGCCTCCTCTGGTCTCTCTGTCTCTCTGCCTCTTCTGGTCTCTTTGTGTCCTCTGCCTTCTCTGGTCTCTCTGCCTCCTCTGGTCTCTCTGCTGCCGCTGGCTCCTCTG